>JAUESH010000024.1:5687050-5709406 GCA_032275165.1 Synergus magnus | reverse complement strand
TAGTATATACTGACACTTTTGTTTCTGTTTCTCGAGAAGTCACAGCTGTCCTACATATTTTATGTTTAAATGTGTCAGTGTCAATTTTATTTACACTAGAGCAGAATAAAAAGTTTAATAACAAAAGGATCCAATAATCCACGAAGATGAATGCACCAACAACCAGCAAGGTACTTATTTTGCATTTTCTAAATCATATTTCTATTTATATTTCGTATTTTCGACAGGAAGACATTTTTGAAATCCTAACCTTGTAAGCTATCATTTAATACGTTTAATCCAAAAATCTGAAATCGTCCTATTACGTTTTGAATTTTTATAATTATATTTCAAAAATAAAAACCCAAATAAGACGATAAAATGTCTAACTCTGACATTTGTTGAGTAAAATAAAAATATTGAATTTTGAGGTTAGACCTTTTATCCAAAATGCCAAAAATATATTTGCCAATAGTTCAACACCGCAAAAAAGAAATTATGTCTTAAATTTTCAATGTTCATTTCTCAGCACTTAAAATTTAATTTTTTAAAGCATTGTATTGAAATTGTTTATAGTCAACTTATAAAAAAAGTATTTACTTTTTCAATGTTTGAATCTTTAAATCGAAGGCTTTTATTTTGAAGGTTTTGAAATAAACTTTACAGAATTATTTCTACAATTTCAGCCAGCGGCGGCTCCTCCCTTGATTCAGGAATTTAGCATACGTGTGCCAAAGTAAGTAAATCGTAACAACTCAGGCAATTCTATTTTATACTGAACTTGATGTGATATTTCAATTCCTTCGAAAAAGTTCAATATGTTTTTCAATTTTGTATAAAATCCATGAAATAGAAATACGAAAAAGAAGCACAACGTGATGCGATTCAATGCAACTATGAATATCGACTTCACAAAATGGAATCAAGTCAAATTGGAGCGTGAAAATAACATGAAGGAATATAAAGGAGTCGATGAAGAAATGCCGAAATTTGGAGCGGGTTCAGAATTTGGTCGTGATGCAAGAGAGGAAGCTCGAAAAAAGAAATTCGGCATCGTCAGTAGAAAATACAAACCAGAAGACCAACCTTGGATCCTGAAATGCGGAGGAAAAACAGGAAAAAAATTCAAAGGAGTTCGAGAGGGTGGAGTTGGCGAAAACGCTTCTTATTATATTTTTACTCACGCTCAAGACGGGGCAATTGAAGCGTTTCCCTTACATGAATGGTAGGTTTCTTTTAAAAAATAATAAACAATAGCGTTAATATCAATTCGTCGCTTTGAATGTATATATGGACTCATTCATTTAATATTATTTTCAGGTATAATTTCCAACCTATTCAAAGGTACAAGGCTCTCAGTGCCGAAGAAGCGGAAATAGAATTTAGTCGTAGGAACACAGTAGTTAATTTTTTTAATTTGATGACGAGAAGAAGACTGAGAAATGATGAAGACGGGGCTGATGATGAGGATTTGGTGGATGGTGGGAAAGGCAAGAAAACCAAAAAGAAGGAAAAGGATTTGAAGATATCGGAAATGGATGAGTGGATGGAGAGCGATGATGATAGTTCCGATAGCAACGAGGATGATGAAAAAGTCAAATCTGATGACGAGGACCAAAAGAAAAAGAAAAAGAAAGGTATTTTTACAAGTTCATTTTTTATTATAATCTACACATTCGTATTTATATTTACATGTAAATACAAATTTAATTTTAGCTGCTGCTAATCTGAAGAAGAAAAAGAAGAAAAATGATTCTGAAGACGAAGATCATGCCTTTGAAGAAAGTGATGACGGAGACGAGGAAGGAAGAGAATGCGACTACATTTCCGATTCCTCAGAATCTGGATCTGATTTGGAGAAACAAAAGGAAATCAAGGCAGTTGATGAAGAAGATGCCTTGAGAAAATTGTTGGCTTCTGATGAGGACGATGAAGATGAGGATGAAAATGAAAAGAAGGAGGATGAAGACAAAAATGAGGATGACGAAAACAGAGATAAAGACGACAAGGCAAAGAAAAAGGTAAGCAAGAGATAAGTACCACCTTATAGTATTTCAAAAGTAATCTTTTTCAGAACAAAAAAGAATAAAATCCTTTCCGAGACGATAATAATGAAGATAAGGAATTAATTGATATTAGTATTTTGAAAATATCGTTTAATTGGACAAAAAAAAATGTCATTAATATTGATAAACTAATAAAATCGTAATTAAAACGCAATTAACATTGATAAACGAAAATCTGGTTTAGCTAACTGACTTGTGAATAATTATTGATTCCTATTCCAATTTAACTTAATGAGTTCTTTTTTCAGGAGAAAGATAAATCAGGAAAAGACGGAGAAAAGCGGAAGGACAAGAAAAAAAAGAAGAAGCAGTCAAAGAAGAAAGACTCGAAGAAATCTGCACCAGGGAAAGATTCGTCCAGCGATTTCTCCAGTGACTCAGACTCTGATTCTGATGTGCCCAAGGAAAAAGAAAAAGACAATAAGAAACCAAATAGTGCCCACAGTTCAAGATCTGCTACTCCAACTCCCGCTGCTTCCGTTTCTGATTCTTCGAAAAGGAAGCATAATGCTTCACCCGATTTGTCGCAATCAAAGAAGATGAAGTTGGATAATTTCAATTCTGTACCAACGACTCCTTTCAGTCTCAGTTCCAGGTTAGTGAACAATTTTAAATAGAAATATTAATACATACCATAAATAAATTGAACTCGAGTTTTAATAATTCTGTTGTATTTATAGTGAATCTGGAATTACTGAAGAGGCAGTGAGGCGTTATCTAATGCGCAAACCCATGACTGCAACCGAGTTACTCCAAAAGTTCAAATCTAAAAAGACTGGCCTGACCTCCGATCAACTAGTCAATATAATGACCGGAATTCTGAAAAGAATTAACCCTACGAAACAAACAATTAAAAATAAAATGTATCTTTTTATCAAACCGCAACCTAATTAACGCCACACGCAACTTAGATAAGATTATAATTGATTTATCTTTCCTTCTATTAACTTTTCTTGTTATTTTCAATCATGTTGTTTGTTTAAGTAATTAGAACCTTGCGAATAATAAAAGTTTAATTAAACATTTACTGTTAGTATCGCAACTTATTTCAGCGATTCGAAAAATCAGTATTTGTAAACTCGCTTTGAGTGAATAATCTGCTGATAGATTGTTTGTTCTGAGTCACAATCTTTCTACATCCTCCTAGAAACTTTTATCTCTTCAGGCACAAGAAACGGAAAGATAAAACTGAGAATAGAAATATTTTTGTAAAGATAACAAGGGTATAGGCGAATGTAGATTCTTATCTATATTGCCCCAAGGTTTATCAGTAATTTTGTAATATTTTCCAACCTCTTGGCCTCTCGTTTCATTTATGATTCTATCCACAAGATAGGTCAAACGGTTTCATTCTTCTCAAGAGACTTGAACTTATTGGTCAATTCGTTGGAAGCGTTGGAAGTGTAGTGGAATGTAGAGAGGTGTGCTTGCGTTTCATAGATTTAAAGTTAGTAATTGGAACAATTTTTAATCTGTGTCATGAGAATCTTGGAACCTAACTTGCTGAGTCGAATTAGACGTTTTGCACCTGTCTTTCCAACATGTGCTGCCAATCAGAACTTCCGGTTTGCAAGCGTAAGTAATTAAATTTTTTTTTTTAAACTGACTCTTAAAACTGGGTAAGTTCAATAATATTTTCTTTTTTATTTGTAGAGCCTGAAAGGTAAAATAATAGCCATAAGGCGTGAAGATCAATCAGTATGGGAAAGAAGGGCACCTCTTGCGCCTTCGAATGTTCGTCGGTTGGTTCGATCTGGAGTAAAAGTGATCATACAACCAAGCAACAGAAGAGCCTATCCGGTGAAATCTTACCTGGCAGCTGGTGCAGTTATACAAGAAGATATCAGTTCAGCTTCAGTTATTTTTGGTGTAAAACAAGTTCCGATTGATCAGTTAATTCCTAATAAGACTTACTGTTTTTTCTCTCATACTATCAAGGCTCAGGAGAGCAATATGCCTCTTCTTGATGCCATTCTTGAAAAGAACATTCGTCTTCTTGATTATGAGAAACTGACTGATGATAACGGACAACGTGTCGTTGCATTTGGCAAATATGCTGGGGTTGCTGGCATGGTTAATATTTTACACGGACTAGGTCTTCGACTTCTTGCCTTGGGTCATCACACTCCCTTCATGGTAAGATTTTTCTCAATTTTCATATTTGATGAAACTTATTCTATAACGATTCAAAGATGAATTTCAGATTGAAATTGTAACAACTTCAAGGAATTTAAATTATGATGTTAACTATTCCTCGACGAGAAGAGTTCACAAAAAAAATCCTGTGTAGAAAGATTCTAAAGATTGTGTTTTAGCACATCGGTCCAGCACATAACTACAGAGATTCTGCGATGGCAAGACAATCAATAAGAGATGCAGGATACGAAATAGCTCTTGGTGCTTTGCCGAAATCAATTGGTCCCTTAACTGTAGTTTTCACCGGAAGTGGAAACGTAAGTCAAGGAGCTCAGGAAGTCTTCCAGGAACTTCCTCATGAATTCGTACCTCCGGAAGATTTGAGGAAGGTTGCTGAACATGGTGGTAAGTTAATTGGGCTGAATTTTCAGACGTCTAGTCTGACGATTTTTAAACATTTTTTGGAATACAAATTTTTTTTTAGATTTACAAACTTCCCAAAATTCAAAATGTTTATTTATTTATTAATATAAATTTACCAGGTGTTGCCGGGGATTTTAAGAGATTTCATAGAATTTAATGGAATTTTAAAGTGACTTTAAAGAATTGCAAAAGATTTTAAGATGGAATTTCAAGGGATTTAAGGGGATTTTTAAAAGAGTTGAAAAGAATTATCAAAATTTCAGAGATAGATTTCAGGTTTTTCAGAGATTTCACAAGATTTCAAGATATTTTAACAGATCTTAACGAATTTGAAGGAATTAGAAGAGATTTCAATATATTTAAAGAGATTTTAATGAAATTTTTAGATTTTAAAGAATATCAAGTAATTTTAAGAGATTTTAAGGGATTTCGTCCCTTGATTTCCTCCACATTAGAACCAATTCCTTGAAACTTTACAATCACTTGACATCACTTGAAATCTCTTAAAATCCCTTGAAAATCCCTAAAGTAGCTTAAAATTTGATGTCTTTTTAGATGTCTTGAAGTCTTGTGAAATATATAGAAATCTTTGGAATATCCTTTTGATAACTCTTTCAAACTCTTTTAAAAACCCTTGAAATCTTGTGAAATCCCTTGAAATTCTTTAAAGTTACTTGAAATCTCTTAAAATCCTGGGCAACGCCGGGTAAATTTCTGCTAGTAAATGAATAAAAATAAAATGGTTTTGGGAACTTTTTTTGATATTCTTAATCCAATAAATGAAAAAAAAAAGATAAAAAATATTCGTCAGACTAGACGTCTGGAACTTCAACCCAATGGTAAGTTATTGTGTGAATTTATCTCAAGTTCTTTGAATTTTAAGAATCAAGTTCTAGGTCTTTAAACTGATTTTTGGATTTTCAGATACAAATAAGATTTACGCTTGCGAAGTGAGAAGGAGGCATCACCTTGAAAGAAAAGAGGATGGTGCTTTTGATCCTGAGGAATACGATCTGTACCCTGAAAGATACATTTCTACCTTCAGCAAAAAGATAGCTCCTTACGCGTCAATTATTATCAACGGAATTTACTGGGCAGTCGATTCTCCAAAATTATTAACGATACCTGACGCAAAATATTTATTGAGGCCAGCGAACACACCATGGCTTCCAATAAGTGTAGGAGCTCCAGCTCTGCCTCACAGAATGCTAGCAATCTGCGATATTTCAGCTGATCCTGGTGGCAGTATTGAGTAAGATTCAAACTTTCTTCATCTGACCTTCAAACCAATTCCTCCAAATTAAATTTCTTCATTTTCCACCCTGAAATTCCATTATTTCATTTTATATAAAAAGTATTAAAATTCAACATTTTTTCGCTCTATATCCATTTTTCTATTTTAAAACTGAGTACCACTACAGAGTGAAAAAATTACTAATTATAATATTTGTTAAGTAAACTGAAGAAATCGAATTTTGAGGTAGAACTTGGATCCAATACCCTTAAAAGTAAATTACTGAAAGCAAAATCTGATCATATATTCGAATAATTATCACCTTTATTGAAATTTTATCTTATCAAATGTTTTCACACAGATTCATGAACGAATGCACTACGATAGACACGCCTTTTTGCTTGTACGACGCAGATCGCAACAAAGATACGAAATCTTTCAAGGGGCCTGGAGTTCTTGTTTGTTCGATTGATAATATGCCAACGCAGTTGCCAAGAGAATCGACAGATTTCTTTGGTGATTTATTGTATCCCTACTTGGTGGACATCATGCAGTCTGATGCAAAAAAGCCTTTAGAGGAACACAATTTCACTCCGGCAGTTCACGGGGCGATTATTGCTTCAAATGGTCAGTTGACTCCAAATTTCGAATATATTCAGGAACTTAGGACACTTAATTTGAGAAGTAGGCACAAGGCTTGCACTGAAAATGGAGCAGAGCAATTGAAGAAGGTAGAGTAATTTTATAAATTTCTTTTTGGACATATATCTGTATTTCTTGGGTTATTCTCTGTTATCTAATTTAATTTTTCCTTTGTAGGTAGTAGTATTAGGAGCGGGATACGTATCAGCTCCAGTAGTGGAATATTTACACAGAGATAAGAATATAGGTATCGTGGTTTGCTCTCAATTGAAAGAAGAAGCTGATACATTAGCCAACAAATATCCGGGTGTTGAACCGATATTTTTAAACGTACTTGAAAGACCTGATACTCTAGAAGATGTAGTGAGTTCAGCAGATGTTGTAGTGTCGCTTCTGCCATATTCTTTACATCACGTAATTGCGAAAACTTGCATTGAGACTAAAACTCATTTGGTGACTGCAAGTTATATGAATGAGGATGTTAAAGCTTTACACAAGGAGTAAGTTTGTTTTTATAAAATGGCTCATATCTTCTCTGATCAGTCTCAATATTTTGAATTCTTTATATTTTTTAACAGAGCGGAAGCTGCAGGTGTTACGATATTGAACGAGGTAGGCTTGGACCCAGGCATTGATCATTTGCTAGCCCTGGAATGTTTTGAAGGTGTGCGTCAAGGAGGAGGAAAAATTGAATCTTTTGTTTCTTGGTGCGGCGGACTTCCGGCTCCGGAGTGTTCATACAATCCTCTTAGATATAAATTTAGCTGGTCCCCTCGTGGAGTTTTGTTAAATACTTTGTCATCTGCAAAGTATTTCCACGAAGGCCAGGTAGGTGTTTCTATTTCGATATCTATCAAAATAATTGGCGTTTCAATTAAGAAGGTTGTTCATTTTCTTATACCTTCAGATAGTTGAAATTACTGGAGGTGGTGATCTCATGTCGGCTGTTCAAAATCTGGACTTTCTTCCCGGATTTGCATTAGAAGGTTTCCCGAACCGAGACAGTACAACGTATCGAGACCTTTATGGAATCCAAAATGCTGAAACGATTTTGCGAGGTACTTTAAGATTCAGGGGTTTCACGGACACCGTTCAAGGTCTTCAATTTCTAGGACTCATTGATCCAAATCCAAACCCGATACTACATCCAAGTGGACCAGACATCACTTGGGTAAGATTACAGTTTCAAATTTAAATTTTAAAGTCAAATTCCAAGTTTTTGAATCAACATTTTTCTTTTCAGAGATCACTAATCTCCAATTTCCTCGGACTCCCGAACGAAAGTATTTTCTACGAAAACTTGAAACGGAAGCTGGTGGAGCGAGTGAATTCTGAGGAACGAGCCCAGGCGATTGAAGACTTGGGTCTTTTGAAGGAGGATTTGGTTCTGAAGTTGAATACGCCGCTTGACACACTCTGCCACTATTTGTCGAAAAAACTTTGCTATGAAAAAAATGAGCGCGACCTGGTAATTTTAAGGCACGACGTTGGCATTCGATGGGCCGATGGCAAAAGGGAAGAACGGGGAATTAATATGGTGATATACGGTGATACTAAAGGGCATTCAGCAATGGCCCGCACAGTTGGTTTCCCAGCTGCTATTGCTGTTAAAATGATTTTAGACGGTGGGTTTCATCCTGCGAAGTGATTCCGAAAATATTTTTAAACCCTAGAAAAATTTGTCTAATCAATTTTTATTTTTCTAGGAGAAATCCAGCAAAGAGGAAACCTTCTTCCATTCACTCCCGACATTTATCGTCCAATGTTGAGCCGACTGAGAGCCGAAGGTCTTGAATCTTTCGAAACTTCTAAATGGCTGTGAAACTCGATTAATTTGTTAGTCACATTTTCTTTGCACCTATAAAAAAAAATGACTGATAATTACATTAAGATAATATACTAAGAAAAATATATAATTAAGTCAGAATTGTGAATTAGAAGACGAGGATACGTGATTCAAAATTGGATGTCGTTAAATTTATTGATATCGCCACTGGTTTCGTGGAAAACTGCCAACAATACAATAATATTCAGCTCGTTCCAAATGATAGACAATAACGAATTTCAACATTCTTATACTTTAACAGAGTGATCGTAATAAAAGTCCAATCATCTCAATTTTAAATCCAATCTGAAAATCGTGATTATCCCTAATGTTTACGGAAGGAAAAGTTCACAAAAAGCTCGAGAGTGTCGTATCTAATTACACAACTTACGTTCAAATGGTGTTACTTTGAGCAGATTACGAGCAGTGATGTTACACAAAGTCGTCTACGACGTTTTTTTTTTTTTTTTTTTACTTAATAGCGACGTACCAGTACAACTTTGTCTCTCTTTTGATAACAACTTTGTTATTGAAACTATCGTCCAACAAAATCAGCGACTAGCAAAAACAAATCTTCAAACAGCCAAATATTTGCAATTCTTTTCTACATTCCGTTTGCATCAAGACAGCTTAAGTCTGTGCAATATTCTACATAAATAATATATTATTTTCCATTTCCAAAAAAAAGTGTTAGTAGCTGATTTGTCGCAACTTTACACTTTGATCAATCCACCGATAAATCTGCTTCTAGCGATTAAAAATGATATTTGTATAAAGTCGGCAGTATACAAATTAAGTACAATAGTGACTAACAACAGTTTGCAGGTCTTCGAAACTTTACAATTTTTAATTACTAATTCGGAAATAATTGAACAGAAGTTAAGGTGATTGGGTTCAGATTCTAAACAAAAAATTCGAATTCTTCATTTTACTTAACAAATACTATAAATAGATATTTTTTCGCTCTGTACATTTTCTCACTCTTGAAATAGAAATATATCTACAGAGCGAAAAAATGTTAAATTTCAATACTTTTTGCTTAAAACGAAGAATTCGAATTTTGAAGTTTGAACTTGGATCCATCAGCGTTGATAATTGATGGTCCAACTTCAATTAAAAACTTGACTCCTGAAAATCGTTCTACGAAGAAATAACAGGCAATATTCCAATATTCCTGGGGAAACGAATTTTTCGAACGAGACAAATGATTCCGTACATAGACTCTAAATGAGGAAATGAGAACGGGAATATAATTACGTTATTGAAGGTTGTTGTTTTTAGAATGTTTTTGTCGTCATTTCGAAGACCGCTTTGATATCCTAAGTTCTTTTATTCTAGAATTTCGCGACTCATGCGATGAAGATTTTAATCTAAACTGTCTAACATTAACGAATTGACTAGTTTCTCTCCTGCTCGACTATGTCAATATTTACTGAGTCAAATATTTTTTGCCCTTCTGATTATCTAGGATCGTACATATACTACCTATTTAACAATGTCTAATTTTGAGATATATCACCGCACTTAATACGTTACTTACTATCTCTATTCTCAACTACTGTCGTGTCTCATGGAACAAATACGAGTCGAATTTGAAAAAAAAAAATATTATTTTCTGATATCAATTAATACGCAGATTAATATAGTCGATCGACCCTAGTTGCGAAGATATCGTTTCAAAATCGTCCTAACATTGAGTTCGATTTAGATAATTCATAGTTTAACTAATTTTAAGTAAATTAATTTCTAAATTCTTAACATAAAAGACGTTTCAAGTCGTTCTTGATAGAAATATTTCCAGGTTGCGGTGATTTGGGTAATAAATATATTTTAGACTTGATTTACGTTCTAGGATTTATTCTAGGTCGTAATTATTAAATACCTGTAAGGTTTTATTTTGAATTTAAAAATTTATAAGAATCGATAAGAACTTTATTATCCTCAATTCAGGGCTTAAGACACCTAATGGAGCAGTTTGATTAAATAACAGCAGCTTCACGATTTTCTCAAAGGTCACTTGAGACTTGAGAGGCTCTTGAGATTAGATGAAAAGATATAAGATGATCAGGAAAATAATAAAATAATCATTTTTAAAATTCAACTTGGATTTTGGAATCTTTTGGAATCATTTCGAAATTAGAATTTAGTTACTACCATAACTAGAGAATTATCACCATAAAAAAGTATTCTGAACAGACGTGTAAAAACTTTATCGTTCTCGCTTTTCGCGTATATCTTTTCACCATGAAAAGAGGACTCTGAAAGTTTCCTCGTTGTAAAACTTTAAACTGAGCCATAGTTCCTGTTGAATCAAAATATAGAAGACATGAAGTTTTGTATTGTGAAAGGGTTTTCTGACGAAACATAAAAAAGAGAAACGACTCCACTTTAAACTTTAAATTTTACATAATTAAAACGACTAAAACTATCCTCAAAGTCAAGCCTGCATTTTTAGGCGTCTACTTAAACTGGAAAACTTTCTTCCACCGAGAGGTTTTATTAAATTGCAAGTTCTAAGGAACTCTTTATTTAACTCCAGGCAGAATTTTTATTTTTTCATAAAGCTCTCATTCGCCTTGATTAAAGTAATAAAAGTTTTATAATATAAATTACAAAAAGTCGAATTTGAAACTAAGTGTAGGATCAAATTTGAATTGAAATCAGAATTGTTTAATAGATATAATGGTTGTCATGGAAACGTTTGTAACTGAGCAATGTTTCACTTCGCGTCGGCCTTATTATAGAATAGCCAAGTGACCTCAAAATTATTATTTCATATTCAGTGCGAAGTGCATACACGCAACTCATTATCACACGAGATCCAATACATCAAATGCACCACATTTCCTGGTACGTTATTCGCTTTATCAACTCAAAATTGAGTGTCAACTGTACTTGAATTGACATATAACCGTTTATTATCTTTGCATTTCAATCATAATCAAAAAATTGAAACTGATATTTTATACTGAAACGACAATAGTAATCAAATCTTTTATATTATTTACATTAATTTTTATTTTAAGAATTCTCGTTAATGGATCCTTTATTGTATTGGTAGCTCAATATTAAATTATTATATACCTTCATAAATTTTCAACTGAAATATTGATTTTACAAATCCCCTTTGCACTTAATCTGATTACAGAACGGAAGCCCATAATAAATTAAAAATAACTCTGGATGAATATCCAGGTATGTAATGCGAAAATCTGATTACTGAAAGGATTGCAATTTTTTTTTAGTTGATGCTCTAAATTCTAAATAACATTTTCTATTCTTTTAATAATTAATAGATCCTTATCGTCGAATTTTTATCTCTAGGTATTCTTAAATTTATACTTAAAGATTAAAGACTTAACGGATTCTAAATACATATGTTGAATGATATCGACTATTTTCGAGTAGTCAAGTCTATCACACGATTCGCAATACTGATCATCTGAATTAATATTCAACTAGATTTCTATAATTTCGATTCCCTATTTATTCTCTAATTAAATATGATACGCATTTTTAAAAATAAGATATTAGATTCGCAATCTTCTAAAAAATTCTCTGTTGCGAATTTTTGAATTGTAAAACAAATTGAAAGTGATGAAGTCAACTATCAGTGCACTCAAGTGATTTATTGGGCAAATTGCACGCATTTATAGCTCAATAATGGAATTATTTCCGTGAATGTGGAACGTTTACTGCCCATTAATCACCGCAACCCTTGGAGTTGAAACCTATGTTCATGCATTTTGTCGAACATTTAAAATCATATTATTATCATTATAAATTCTTTAAGGGTGTTTGATCCAAGTTCTAATAGAAGTATGCATATAGAGCGAAAAAATGTTCAATTTTACTACTTTTACGTAAAATGAAAGGATCGAATTTTGAAGTTACTTTTTGAACTCTTCATTTTTTCTGCAAAAAGTATTAATATTCAATATTTTTCGCTCTACAGTCATACTTGTGCTTAAAAAAAAAAAGAATACATCTTTTGCGAGAGTAAAATGAAGAAATTGAATTTGAAGGTGAAAACCGGAAAACACCCTTAAAGAAGAATGAACATCGAGATTTCGAGAAATGTTTTCTGGATCGTACATTGGACGCTCTTGAGCTCACAGCCACGAGAAATAATTTTCTGCAAGCTTGTCATTTTTAAAGTTCTATTGCAAATTGCGAAATTTATTATCTATTTATGTACACACTCATACTGCACCCTCAGAAAATTGAACCAAAAAATGTCTGACCTTATGATTTTTATTTTAAATTCAACTAAGAAACCTATTATGAATAAATGTATTTATAATTTCATTAAATTGTCTGTTGAGTGTTGGCAAGTAAAAATTCATAATATGATCGGACGTTGAATTTAAATTGAAATTAACAGATCAGTGATTTTTTGGTTTAATTATCGCATCGCTTGACGGAGCGATATAATGAGATTTGGCACACAATGTTGTACGTGCCCTGCACGCAGTATTCTCTAGAACGTAAAAGATCAACTTTTCGTTTCGCTAATTGCATATTATTAAATTCTCTCGGATAGGTGACGCTTCGTTTTTTTATAAGATTTTGTTTTATGAGTTATTAATAATTAAAAAGAAACAAAAATTCAACAAGTGGATAACGAAAAATAAACTTAATATTAGAAGTGAAGGAATCAATTAAATTTAAATAAAATATAAATAGATTAAAAGTAGGTAATACATTAACAATTTTTTATTTGATTCCTTCACTTGGTTTTTAACTCTTTATAAGATTAAAATTAAATATATCATTTTGGTATTCTTACTTGTGCACAGTGCCAGATTAAGCAGTTTCCTAGCCCAAATACAAGATCTCGAATTTTAAATTACGCAGTTACAAAAAATAAAATACGTCTTAAAATACGATTTTGATTGTATCAGTAAAATGTTGTATTTACTGACTGCAGCGAATAAATATCGCAGTAGGTGCACTTTTAGTTTGGGTCAGAGGATCGTTTGGCAAATGACGTTCCAACCACAGTATCATTTGTGGTCATGAATTATTCGCCTAATCAATTGGCCGACCAAAGCCTATAAATATAGTGCACTGCATTTAATTAGTGCTTATAAACTATACATTGGCGCGTTTTGCGAGAGTTCCTCTCGTTAATTCCAGGAGTTCTTTTAAGTTGAGTTAACGACCCTTTACACTTTTTGAATTAAAATATAAAAAATATATAAAACAAGAGTTGCTACAAAGAGAAAAATTGCAGAGTTGAGTAATTTTTCAGATTTTTCTGATCAATCTCTTAAATCGATCTTAATTTGCTGCTGGTATATTTATTCTCAGCAGATAATTTATGATGGTGGATAAAAAAAATATTTAAAAACTGGAGTTCTTTTATTTCAACTTCCAACGAACCGGGTAAATAACAGAAGTTTAAAGTTCACAAATACACTTTTCCTTTGAAATATTTCTCTTTACAAGGAAGATTTTCTTTATCCACCCTCAAGTTACAGGCGTAATTTTCATAAAAATATGAGGTAGGTATTAAGCTTTGGCATTCCTTGAACTTCTCGCCTTAATCCGACACTGGCTAAATCTGATTTAAATTCTGTCTTGCATTAGGTGGCGTTACGTGTGTACGATAACGTAATGCGAGTTGTACTTGTTTGCTTACACTGTTTCTCCTCTAAGCGAGTTACTTTTACTTTTATTTTTATCTTTTATTTTCAACTAGCAACATTACTGCTCCCGATTTTCGTTGCCTTGGTTGAGATTGCTCAAAGATTGCCTTTGATTTTTGCTTCAAGGATTGCAATCGTTTCATTAATTTTAAATACTTTTTATTGAGAAGCAAGAAGAGTCTTTGAAGATGATTGACTGAAGAGATATTAAAACTCTAAAGCTGTATTTTTGCACTGTCCACTCCTTTTGCATCTCCCCTGAGGATTGTCTCTAGTCGGAGAAATTGGAACCTTTGGTTACTCATTTTTATTTTAAAGTTGTACTCCTTTCACGTATACGAATTTATTATTATCGATTAGAAAAATTACAATCCATCCATAGATTATTTTTCACTGAATAATTGAGTCTGACCTGAGTGAAAAGCACGAATCGGACCAACTTCTTTTTTCTCGGTGTAACTTTACGTCGATTCTCGCTTTACAAGGTTCTTTTGACATGAAGAGTTTGAGAGTCTTTTAAGCGACCTTTTGAAATTGAAGACAAAAGGGCAAAGAAGTTTGATCTCGGACCAATAGCGATGAAAAGGTTGTAATCGAGTTTCCTCTGCATATTCATTCACTCTCTATACAAATGCAAATATGCACACGTTCATTGTATTCTCACCGACAGCTCGTATATCTCTAAACTTAACGAGTTGTGATTCAACTTCGAGTTGTTCTAATTGCCTTGCCAAAGTCCCGAGTGCCGATAGACTGAAGATTATCGATAAGGCAAGCGAGGGGAAAATGGTTTCATTGATTTTTTGTCTTCACTTTTACGAAAGCAGGGTTTGAAAAGTTCCTTTGAGTAGAAGAGAAATCTTATAGAAACGAGTAGAAATAGACTTTTCAAAAAGGTGTACTCTCTCTGAAATCCAACAACGTGTTAGAATATGAAAATTTGTACAAATTCAGATTCTTAAAAATCTCAAGATCAACGATCGTTTAAATGCAAATTCTTCTTGCGACGTATTTTCGGACGCAACCCGGGGTAAAATAAAAATAAGTAAAAAAAGCTGGGGGTAAATTTTGTTTTTTCTCTTTGGTTGGTCATCACTATTTTTGAAAACTCAGATCCCTTTCCAAGTTTTGGATTGAATATTTTAGTAGATTCCGTAGTTAGTTTTCGATTCTTAATAGTAGTCTTGATATCCGTAAAAAAATAATGCAGATAGGTATTACTGGATTTAAGGATGGGTCGTTTAAGCTCTTCGATTGACATGGCATGGTAGCGACATCGAGAGGTCGAGAAGTTGAGACTCACACTGAACTCGAGTTGAGACTCGAGACTCAACAAAAGAGATCATTTTCTGGCTGATTCCAGCAGTGAGCAGTGAGGAAGAAGTAAATTTGTTGGTCTTGGTTCGTGGGAAAAACTGGTGATGAGGTCGCTGTCGGTAAACACGGCAGCAAGGTGTAACACGGCGGCGATGGCGAGTTCGAAGACGAGAAAGACCATGTCGATGAGTCGTTTCCGCTGGTTTTAGAAATTTTCAAAGATTCTACCTCCTGGGTGAAGGATGGGACTTTAGGCGGAGATCAAAGCTCGCTGTCGAACATGGTCAGCGACCGTGTGATCACATCATCCTTAAACAAACGAAAGAGTAATTTTAATTGAATTAATTACTAAGGGCGTTGGGTTCAGGTTTTAACAACAAAACTCGAATTCTTTATTTCGCTTAACCCATATTATATGTAAATATTTTTCCGCTCTGTAGACGTAGTCTCTTTTGAAATAGAAATATGCCTATAGAGCGAAAAAATGTTTAGTTTCAATACTTTTTGCTTAAAACGAAGAATTCGATATCTGCCCTCAAAATTCAAACATTTCATTTTACAGACTTTTCCACAAAAAGTATTAAAATTAGGCATTTTTTCGCTCTTTACGGATACTTCTATTTCATAAATGAGAAGAAATATCTACTTGTATTTGTTGAGTAAAATGAAGAATTCGAATTTTTAAGTTAGAATTTAGATTCTTTCTGCCTTTCCACATTAATTCTTACAATTATTATGATCAGATTTGTTTACAAATTGTGATTTCAATTAAACTTTTGTAGTAAAGTGTACGAACTTTGAGGCAGCTTTCAATGAATTCTTCGATGGTTATAACACCATCTTGATTGAGGTCTAACTTCCGGAAAACTCTGTCCAATTGTTCCCTCACTTTTCGTTCATCTTCAGCAGCATGCTGGTGCCTTCGGCCCATTAACTCATGGACCGCTGTAACTAGCTCACCAAGCTCACTTCTTGTTATACACCCATCACCATTGATATCGTATAATTTAAATGTCCACCTTAATTTTTCATAGACACTTCCACGCAGAAGTGTAGATAGGGTTACTAGAAGATCCTACAAATTAGTAAAATCATTCATTAGCCGTTATTAAAAAAATGGTTTCTGATGGAAAATAGTTATTAATAAAATGGCTTTTCTTTTTTCCTTAAAGAAATGTCTCGAAAATCTCGCATACATTATTGCTGCAAACTTAGAAATTTCATAAAATCCTTAAATATTCTAGAAAATCTTTTCAAAATCAGAAAAATCTCTTGAAATCCCTTAAAATTCTACGACAACCTTTGAAATCCTTTTAAATTCTACGAAATCCTTTAAAAATCATAAAAATCTTTTGAAATCCTTTAATAAAATTCTCCGAAAAATTTTTAAATCTTTCAAATTCTATAAAATATTTTTAAAGTCATAAAAATCTCTTCAAATCCGTTAAAATTCGTGAAAATTTCTTAAAATTCTACGATAACATTTTAAATCCCTTTGTATCCTTTAAAATCCATTAAAATTATTAGAAATCTCGTTAAATTCCATGAATTGCTTTAAAATTTCGCAAAATCCTTTAAAAATCATAAAAAATCTCTTGAATTCTCTTAAAATTACTCGAAATTTCCGCGACAATATTAAATATCCCTTAAAACTCCTAGAAACCTTTCGAAATCTCTTAAAATTCCTCAAAATTTCACAACATTTAAAATCCTTTAGAATTCGTAAAAATCTCTTAAAATTTCATGAATTTCATTAAAATTCCACGAAATATCCTGAGATCCCTTAAAATTTGTTAAAATCTCTTAAAATTTCTAGAAACCTTTTAAAATTCCTAAAAATTTCACAATATTTAAAATCCCTTAAAATCCCGTAGAATTCTTTAAAATCTCTTAAAATTCCACGAAATATTCTGAAAACCCTTAAAATTCGTTGAAATATTTTAAAAATCCTAAAAACGAAAATGTGTTCATAAATGTGTAACGAAATGTCTCGAAAATCTCGCATACATTGTTGCTTTATTGTTAAACCGAATTGGCTTTTGAACGACTTGAAGTTGTAAGAAGTAAAACAAAATAATCGCGGTCGTGTTGGTTTGTTAGTTTTAATAAAAAAAATAGATGTTATTAAAAGTTATTTCAAGGAATTTTAAAAAGAATTCTAAAGAGTTTTAGGATTTTTTAGATATTTCAAAGGATATCAAAGGTTTCAAGACATTTCAAGGGATTTAAAGGAATTCTAAGAGATTCCGAGATAAAAAAAAATTCAGCAATAACATTCCCGGTTATTTCCCTATTTTTCCCGGTCATTTCACGGTTTGCCGGTCCAGCGGCCACGTTAATGTGGCTTCAATCGTTTAATACTAATTATTCTTCATAAGAACGTCAAATTACTCTCAATTTTTCTGCAGAATTAGAAAAATTGAAAGGAGTTCGCTAGAACTAAATGAGAATATTAGAATGCATTTAGTTACCCTGAAGCTGATGGCGCCGTTGCAGTTCACGTCAAAAGCTTTGAACACGTAATGGGCGTAGATGCTGGAGTCTAGAATCCGACGAGAAGAAAATATTAACTAATTATGAAAAAAACAAGACTTTATAATTGTAAACTTACTTCCATGCGGAAAGAACTTCGCATATATGTCCTTAAAAGAATCCTCGTGGACAACACCTTCCGGGCACTCCTGAAAAATAAAAGAAAGAGATTTACTATCATCAGAAATTTCTTACTAATTGTAAGAATTTAAAATATGACTATTTAAAAAAACGTTTCCAAATTTTTAAAATTTCCAACAAATCAACCTTAATTGTATTCCAATTTCTTCTCAGGACTATTTAAAATATATATTCAATTTACTGCTTACATATTCATTTTGGTTTTATGTACTTGAATTTGATGTTGATTTATGGCTTTGAAATCTATGTAAAACTCTGATTAAATCGCGAATGCATGACATTAGATTAATTTCTGGGGATTAATGTACAAATGTGTCACTAGAGCTTGTAGAATATTCGTAATCCATTAATTAGTGCGATAAATTATGAGCAAGGCTGAGTTTTCATTATGGTGCAGTTATAATGAACTATACATATAATATCAATTAGCAATCTGCGAGTAATCAAATTATTATGTAAATTAGTTGAATAACTGATTTTTAATTAAGTGAATGGTAAATATTGATTGCAAAAGAGGTCTCGACCTCATTTCTTTAAAATTATGTTATTTACGAATTACCTATTGTAAATGTTATATGTCTGAAGTTTTGAAAGAAGTAAAAATTTAATTTGAACATTGAAATTTTGATGTGGCTGTATAATTTTGAAAATTGAAAACACGCATAAACATGAAAATGAACTCATTGCTTACTTTTGATCAAAAGATAGAAAAGCATGCAGTGCTTCGGATGTCATTTCGCGACTCCCACATTCCGTAAAAGTTAATAAAGAATTTTACATTTTTTATCAAACACATCCTACTTTTTATTACAGAAATATACATCTATACACCCCGTTGAATGAGATTCATCTGGCTTGATATCTGCCATAAAAAAATAAATACACGCGAAATGAAGAAGATATATACTCTATAAAAGGGATATTGTCTGGATAAACAAATGATTTCTTGAGTGTAAAATTTAACTCTCTATTAAGATCGGAGAAGAGAAGAAAATGAGGATACCTCACACTATATCGAAAAATATTTTCGAAGCCTATAGGTACTTAATAAATCTTTCTTCAATTCAGTGAATTTTTCATATATGTATAGAAACACAATATTTTCTCTTCTGGAGGGCTTCGATTCTTTTGAAATTGAATTGTAGATTTTACAATGTAAATGTAATGCTTTGAAAGATCAAAGAGGAAAATCAGGTACATATATATTTGTAAAGAAACACGAGAGAAAATATCGTGAAAAGATTTTCTAAGAATGGAGTGGAGAAAATTCGTTTCTTTTCATGAAATATGGTGAATTGTGATACCTATGATTATTGCTTCAGGTGTTCTGCAGAGACGGTGATTCTACCTCGAGAACAAAATAGAACACTTTATAGTGAAAGTGAATCCTGGGATGAAAACGTTATACCAGAACTCAAGATTCTTGCTTTGCGAGTGATCGTAGAAGAATGGGAAAGAAATCCAATCTTGGAAAAGCTTCCAACCTGTGAGGATAGAGTTCTTTTGCTGGAATTACTTCCGACTAATCTTCCCTTTAAATTGATCATTAAGGAGATTCCCTACGAACATTACTGGGAACGTGCAGCCAAGGATAGGTATCAGCATAAAAAATTAAATACCTTAATTTATTTTCTTAATATTCGGGTTAAAGACAAACATTCAGATTGGTAAGATTCAAAATCGGGTTTAATTTCAATATATGCAAATTTAAATGCAGTTTTCTCCGTGTCCTGATTTGAAGGGGTTCAAGTTTGATAATTCCTAATTCTGAAACACAGAGAATTGAGTTTTATTTGCGAATTAAAAATGTTTAATTCTTCCACCTTTGCAGTCTGTCGTTTTACGAGAGCATTTAAGTTGGAATTTACGATCTGTATAAAAATGTTTGCGATGAAGATACTAAAAGTTAATTTTACATTTTTCATGAAGTCAATTCTCTAGTTTCTCATTTTTTAGTGAGTTTCCGAATTTCGTTATTTTTAAATTGATTCTCGTTTTAATTTAGGGAATTTTGAGAGATTTTAAGGGATTTCAAAGGATTTAAGAGATTTTATTGATCAAATTATACCTAATCTAATATTAATATCGAGACCATATATGGGACGGTATTTCCGAGACATTAGGATTAGATGTGCACATTCTACGGTTGAATGTAGCTAACGATTATGGACTAAGCTATTTGAACTACCTTATGATAAATTTAGTGAAAAAGATTACTGACATGTAACGAAATTATACTTGGGTTATAACTACGGCTATACAGCTATAATTTTCTCAATAGAACTTATCGCATTCATGCATTCATACATTTACATAGAAAATTTCTATAGCCTTTTATCAAAGTTCAACTTTGCAAATAAGATACATGCAGTCATCACAGTATCTATTGTCATTAAAAAAGGTGAATATGTGACAAAACATTGAAACAAACTTAAACAAAAAAAAAGGAAATATTAAAAAAATTAGCTAGAAAGGAAAAAAAAAATTTACCTCCAATCCACGGCAATAAAATTTAAATTAAGAATTCAAATTGAAGTTAAAAATTTTCCTTAACGTCAAAAATATAAAAAAATTCTTCTCAAATAAAAGAAAATACATATTTCAAATGAATTTAACTGAATTGAAAAGAATGGAAAATATTTCAAAATAGTTCGAGGTAAATTCTCAAGAAATGAAAATTATTTCATTAAAAATAATTGAAGGTGATTTGAAAAAAATTGAAGAAGATTAAAAAAAATTTTAAGCGATTTCAAAAGAATTGAAAAGGCAAACTTCTCAGGTCTTAAAAAGATAATCTGAATACACCTAGATGTACAGAAGAAAATGAAAGAACGAATTACGACTGTTATGAAGTTTTCCTGGGGCTTAAATGGTTTATGCAAGCTGCGGTGCAATTATTGTCGGTGCTTTGTGCCGCTCTTCACTGAAAGAATTATGAAGTAAAGAGAGAGCGTTGCATTATACAAATGTCATTCTTCAAAGTATGTAACATACATATAACAAATTTTCCGAATTTTATTTCACGAAAAATTAGCTGGGAAAAAGCTTCTGAGTTTTTTATTTAAAAAAATGTATACTTTATTTACTTTCGATTTACATATTTCCCCCCACATATGGAAAATAGTAAAGGGCTCAATGAAAACAAACTTCAGGTGGGAATTCAACAATCTTGTCGAGCATGGAAATTCCTGGCGTCAGCTTTATTGCGAGCGACATTTTGCGGAATATCTCGAATCATTGGATGCCACCTACTTTGATGCTCAGCAAGAAACCTGCGAGGAAACCATAGGACTTTTACGCGATTTCATTTACACGCTTAAAATCCGATGTCTCGTTCCCACTAAGTAAATAAAGACACTTTGCCTCTTGTCCGACCAGTGATTCACATAATGTTTTATGTAAGTGTGACATTTTAAAAGCCAGTTAAAACAAATCGATTTCCATTTGGCTCTATAGATATCCTTTCAAGTGGACAGGGGATGAAAATGAAGATTCCTGTGTGGCAGAAGAGTTTCCGGTTAATCATATTCCGATGCATATCATTCTTCCCAAACTTCCGAATCTCTCGGAAATAACTCTTAATTTCGGCATGATTTACTTGAATGATGGCTTCGAGTGGAGGGACTTTCAGTAAGCTTTTTTGATGAAATTAATTCATCTTTAAGTACTCTTTAAGAACCAATCATTGTACCAGAATATACTTTAAATTAAAAATTTAAATTGAGGTGAAATTAAGATTTTCAGTGGAGGATTGCTTGAATTTCGGCCGTGGTGTCAAGGATTGTCAAAATTTAAGAAAACTTGTCCTGACAAAAAGCAATTTGGACCAGCCTCGAGTTGCAGCATTGCTTCAAGGAGTGGCTGTGAATAATAGCGTGAGTGTCGGCTAAAGGCGACATGCAGTCGCAGTTGGATTAAGTTTGCTTTGATCAAATAATAAGATACCGAAATCGATAGTATAATGACGAATGTAGTTCATGAAGTCACGAAACTTATATTCACGAACGATATTCAAAGTCTATAAATAATTGCAACTGAACACGCAAACGCGTGGGTGAAAAGTGAAGACGTTACTATCATTTTTTCCACTATATACATATATATAGTCTATATATGTATATATAGGCTATATCATCAAGCTCAATTAAATTTAATGGCAAATGTTGTCATAAGCTTCATAATGCGCATTCGATGCTCTATTTAAATTTTCAATATTTTTGAAGGTCGCATATAAAATCAGAGCCAAATGAAATTTTTCGTAGAATCAAGATGGCCATTTTAATCAGGAAAAAAAATTCTCGAGATCTCAAAGATTCAAGTAATTTTAAAGAGTTTAAGGGCATGTCGTAATTACCATAAGAGCAAATTTATTTTCCGCAACTTCACGCTCACAATAATAAATATTTTTTG
>JAUESH010000024.1:5506197-5521052 GCA_032275165.1 Synergus magnus | reverse complement strand
AAAATGCCATAAAATATTTTTAAAATTATTAAAATCTCTTGAATTCTTTCAAAATTCCTGGAAATTTTATGATAGCATTTAATATTCTTTAAAGTCCTTTAAAATTCTCTGAAACCTTTTGAAATCTCTTAAATATCCTCGAAACTTCACAACAAGATTTTAAATCCCTTAAAATCTCTTAAAACAGCCAGAAACCTTTTGAAATCACTTGAAATTTCACGAAATCTTCGAAATCGCTTAATATTCGTTGAAATCTCTTAATATTCGTGAAAACCTCTTAAAATTCCCAGAAAATCCATTAAAATTATTAGAAGTCTCATTAAATTCCATGAAATCCTTAAAATTCTATAAAATATTTTTAAAATTAATAAAATCTCTTGAATTCTTTCAAAATTCCTGGAAATTTCAATTCCTTAAAGTCCCTTAAAATTCTGTGAAACCCTTTTTAAATCTCTTAAAATTCCCAGAAACGTCTTGAAATTATTTAAATTCTACGATAATATTTAAAGTCCCTTTATATCCTTTAAAATTCATTAAAATTATTACAAATCTCACACAATTCCACAAAATCTTTTAAGAATCATAAAAATGTTTTGAATTCTCTTAAAATTCCTCGAAATTGCACGAAACCATTAGAACTCGCTTAAAATTCGTTGGAATCTCTTAAAGTTCTTAGAAACGTCTTAATATTCCTCAAAATTTCAAAACATTTAAAATTCCGCGAAATATCCTGAGATACCTTAAAATTCTACGAAATCTTTTTAAAATCCTAAAAATCTTCAGAATTTCGTAAAAATCACTTGAAAATTGTCAAAATCACTCAATATTCCTAGAAACGTCTTGAAATTCCTCTCTAAAAAAAGTGATGTAACGAAATGTCAAGGACAATTCTCGGACTTTCCTAAATTTTTTTCAATTCCCGGACAATTTTCGGATTTCCTTAAATTTCCGCAGAGTAGAAACCCTATCTAGTAATTATTTTATCCTCATGATTGTTTATAAGGCCTAAATTCATTAAAATGCATGAGAAATAAAAATTAATTTTTTTTTGATACAATTATTGGGAAAGAAGTAGGATAAGAAATAATTAAAAAGTATCGAAATGGATGGAAATTGATAAAAATATATTTATTATTATTATTATTATTATTATTATTATTATTATTATTTCAAAGCATCCAATTTTAGAATAGCCTTATAGTCTGGAAAATCGTCAAGACTTAGAAGTTCTGAACATCCTGACACAACCCTCATGTCATGAAATTTTATTATCGGAAATTCTAAAATGATCATTATTTTCAGTTTCAAACAATGTACCACCTCAGACGAGGTTTCCGATAGTAAATTTGGAAAGTGGGACAAATTACGAGTTGAGGATTACCGCTTACAACAATGCGGGGTCCACACAGGCTGAATACTTATTCAGTACTTTAATGCCCAATGGTAACACAAGAATGCAGGAAGGTCCAGCGCTGGAAGCTGGAGATACGCCCTTATATCTTGATGCTCAAGTTTTGGCTCCCAGCGTGATATCCTTGCTCGCCGTTATCCTGGCCATAGCTGGTGTGTGCTTTTGCTTGAGAACACGTAAGTTCACCAAACACAGCATACTATAATATACTGTTTTTAATAATTAAACTTTCTTCCATGCCATCATCTCTTATTCTTTAATAACTTTTCAAAAGTAGGAAACTTGTCCAGCAATGAAAGTAGCTAAAAGGCTTTTAATTTATCATTTGAATAATTAGGTATCATAGAACTAGCAGTTTCTAAGCTTTCTAGGATTTGAAATAATGAAAACAATATAAATATTTCAGATATATTTTGAATATTCAGAGAAAAAATAGAAAGTCTCTTAGTATAATGGAGAATATATTAAATGGCAATTATTTGTGAAAATCTATAAAACAGAGTTCACTTCCGACCAGCTGATGTTACTCGTTAATTAAAAGTTGAGGAAGGAAATAACGAGTACGATGGCGGGTACGATAAGTGCGGGAGGAAGAAAATTCGAGAATCCATTCTTGTGTATAACTATTCGCAGCACTTGTCGCCCCATGGAGTATCTAAATATCGAGGAAGCGTATTCCAATTATACCGGAGAAAAGTACTCTGAACCGAATGCCTATCGGTATTCAAGAGCTCGTGCTGTCTAACGCAGACAATCCGTGAATATTAATTCAACTCATGATTTCGCTGAGCACATTAATGAAGCAGAGATTTTCTCCTCATGACATTTTCTCCTCATATTATACATATGTTCCTCATCATCAGAAACTTGAAGAATTAAAATTGCGATAGTAATTACAAAAGTTGAATACTTTGATAGGAAAATAAAAATGGATTATATATTAAGTGATATTAGTTATTATGGGAAAGGGACTATACTCTGATATTTAGAAACTACCATTAATTGTTTAATTTAGTAATTAGTAACAATTAAGTATTTAATTAAAATTGAGAAGAAAGCCACTAACAGAAAATTTCTTATAGACCCTGTGAGATCTGGGATATCAAACGACCCAAATGCTCAGAACCAAGCAGCCCTGGAAAATAAGCATAATATGGAACAAAGGGAACAATATTACGCAACTGTGAGAAAACCAGGTCAACAGTCACCCTGTCGAGAGAGCGCTCTGGAACGCATTCCCGAATATTCAGAAGACATTTATCCATACGCCACCTTCCATCTCCCCGAGCAGGAAAATCTCTCTGCCAATCCGATAAGACAGGCCTATTTCTACGAGAGGAGTGAAACTATGCTTCAGGGTGCCCAGGTGCGAGTAAGAATAGTGAGGGTAAAATAATTACTAGAGAAGGTTTCTACTGTGCGGAAATTTAAGGAAATCCGGAAATTGTCCGGGAATTGAACAAAAATTCGGGAAAATCCGAGAATTGTCCTTGATTTTATTTTTGATGTGGGAAGTGGATTTCCGGAATTATAAAATTCTCTTTCCATAAAGACCATTACTTGTATGACTAATACCATCAATGTGGCAATTTGTTTAGTGTGACGTGGACCAATATACAAAAGTTCGAGGAAGAGCCCGTCGCAAATCCAAGTCTTTCAAATCCGAGTCAGAGGAATATGACACCTTGGGTTCTGACAGTGATACAGAAGTTGGTACTAGTAGTCGTACTGAATCTTCGAATCATCTGGAGGATTCGGGACCAGCTTCGATTATGGCCCGTTCACCGGGTCCTAATTCCGGACCGAGGGGTCGAGATCAGCGATTAGCCCTTGTTTCCAGGCCGGTTCATCATAGTAAGTTAGTATTCGGTTTTCTGTGTCAAGTTAGTCAAAACTGGCATTCCACTAATTTCAATGTCGTTTCAACGTCGCTTTCCAGATGTGCTGTACCACACGCACGAATCAAGTACATCAACAGAGCCGTCACCAATTTCTGAGAGGAAGACTTTTCCTAGGCTAGAAAAGCAAAGGTAGACAAAATTCTTCTTATATTTTATTTAATTCAAATCTCGAAAGTAATTTCTGATTTATTAAGGTATCGAGGTGGACCTCTGGATCTTTCGGTGGAACCAGTTCATCCACTGGTGAAGCATCCCTACTCGACAAACGCTTCACCAAGTCATCCGAAAAATCAGGGAAGGCTATCAACCTACGACCGACCGAAGGACGTTAGAAAATCAGTCGAGTCGTTATGTCTTCTCGAGGAAGGAAATCCACACCGAAAATTTCAAATGAATTCAAGGCATCGACATCGAGAAAAAGGCGTTGATTGGGGCAATGAATTGTCTACCTTGGAATTGAAACCTCCCTCTGGTTTCACCGATGCCCATGAAACCAGCGAGGCCGAATGTGACATCGACATGAAACTTCGACTGCAAAGGAAAAAGGGAGGCCAAAACTGCCAACTTTCAAAATCACCTCAGGACTTCACCATTACAGTCTGAGACTATAGCAAATATCAAAAAAGAGATTTGTAAAAATGTAATTGTAAAGTTGATTCCCTGTTGAAAAGATCGAGACTTTGATGTAAAGAATGACTGTCTAGGAGACATTTATAATATTATCGCTCCATGTACAATAAAGAATGTATTTTTCTAAACCCATTGTTATTTTTTTTCAATTTAATAATCCCTTGCTTCAGAAGAAAATAAACTAAAGATCTGAATGTAAAATCTGAAAGTCAAAGAATCTGTAATTACATTCTAAAATATCTTCTCATCTTAAAATAAAAAAATTAATGATTTCGACGACATCGTTAAAAATTGTGTTTGATTTTATTTCATTATAGAGGAAGAAAAGTATAATCCACTTGTCATCCAAATGTTTAAAATTAACGAACGGAACAATCACAGCTCTCATCAAAAATACAAATCATCGTTTTTTTTTAATATTTTGTTTTTTCGAACAATCAATTTTTTAATTATACTTTTAACCAAAGCTGATGAACATCTATAATTATGAATACTATCGGTATTTCGGATAAAAAGGGAGCAAGAATGTTTTTAGCGAAAATACGAATTTCCAATGATCTGGGGGGTAAAAATGAGGCCAAAGTTAGAGAGTGTGTCACTCTTCGTGAGTGCGTACATTTACTTTTGGATTTTCATCGCGAAATCGCCACTTTGTTCACCTCATTATTTATAGTAAATCTAATATACCGACTGCTTTTCTAATAAATCGATCGTCAACTTCGTGCAACGAAACGTAAAAGAACATTCATGTGCTTTATCTCGCAAACGGTATACTGACTAGAATCTAAAGTGCCTGCCTTTTTTGCTTTCATAATTCGAGATACTACAAGTTACTGCGCAGTGCATTTTCTACATTCATCAAACTTCATACATTTACAGTCGAACAGAGAAAAAACTTTACAAAACCAAAGCACGATTTCTCTCTTTATACTGCTTTTATTTATTTATTAAAATCATTTATTATTTTAATAATCCTATTATTTTAAGTTATCTTTTCTCCTTTGATTTGAAACGGAATAAATAAATATTGATTTCGTGAAAGAAGAATTGCCAATTACTATATTTCGCATTTATTCAATTTCTAACATCGTCATTGGGCACCAGGGAAAAGGTTTTTGTGCCGAAAGTCAAGGTGCTTTTGATTTTCACATAAAAAACGAAAATTGGAAATCAAACAATTTCTAAAAAAAAATACTAATAAACGTTTTTTTTACTTTCTACCACGTTCTTCAAAGTATTAAACTTCATACATATATTACATATATAGGATTCTCTGTACATCTGAAATTTAATACTACAATTCCTGCAGATTTTCTAGCCCTTCTACAAATTAAGAACATGTACCAAACTATCACGTGACCAATTCTTTTAAACGAAATTACTCATAAACTAATAATTTGAAAGATTTTTCCATACTAGATAAACGTAAAAGAAATAACGACTGTCTCCAATAGCAAATATATTATAATTATTAGTTTATGAGTAAGTTCGTTTAAAAGAACATGATCATGTGACACTATGGTAAATGTCCTTAAGACTGTAATAAGAATATAAAAATTCATAAATGAATGATCAATTTTAAAAAATGATCTTTCTGAAAAATCCTTTTCCTTGGTAGCTATATATATATAATCTAGATAGAGATATAACTTATTCCGAATTTACATAGCTATGGACATATGTGATTATTACACGTATATGTATAAATCGTTAGTCGCTCTCTTCTTAACGTTATCGTTAATAATTATGCGGGTTTTAACAATATTACACAAAGGTATATATTACAGACATCGGATGCAAATGGGACTGATTGGCTGACCGATTGCACAGAATTGCAATTTGTTTTTTTAGTTTCTTCATTTTACAAATCTTGATTGTTTTACATAGTTGTAATAAATTTTCGTTTGATCGCTGCAATTCTTGGGAAGCAAACTGACGACGATTGAATGGATTTTAGATTTTCTATTACCCACTTTGGAAATGCTATTCGGTCGATCTCGGACGGCTTTTTTGTGCATAGCTCTCGGAGGAATATTAAATCACCTACGACAGCGACCACTCTTGAATTCTATTATCGCAGAAATTTACACCGAAACAATTGTTTGAGAACTACAAATTATTTCTAAATCACTTTCGGGAAGATATTTTTTTAGATATTAAAGATAATAAAATTATTGAGGATATATAATGTAAATAATTTACAAAGAATCTCAAAACTTGTTGAAACAGGTACTGCAACTGTAATTTCTTCCTTAAAAGGAAAGTACCCGAGGTGTACCTCACCGATTTTGTTTCCTCTGTGATATGTTGTAGTACATTAAAAACTAACGAACACGCGTTTTTTTTTATCGTCGGAAAAACACTTCTAGGGGATGAAATCCACCCCTCAAGTTTACCCCCAAAACTCGTTTTCTTTTAATACATCAAAAACAAATTAAGATATTTTAATAAATCCAATGCCGAAATTCTTAGGACAAAAAATACTATCAACCGGTACCATTTTTCCTCAAAAGGGTAGCAACCCCTATTTTTTAAAAAGGAAAATTGTGTTTTTTATATCAATTTTCGGCCGTAAAAATTTTAGAATATTATATATTTATTAAAAAATTATTGTATTCGAAAGAATATTGAAAAATAAAGTTGACGTGTTTCGGAGTTTATGATAAAAAATTTTTTTAGGGGTAGTTACCCCCTAATTGTTATTTTTGTAAAATGAGCACTAAAAAATGTTAAGATGAGAAAATACACACATATCATTCGAACATTAAAAAATAAGAAACACGTGCTTTTTATCGGCGACAAAATACTACTAGAGGGTAAAATCCATCCCTAGATTTCAACCCCAAAACGTGTTTTTAAAAATATTTCAGCAATTAATCAAGCTATCCTAATAAAACCAACGCCAAATTTTTTTTGAGAATAAAAAATACTATCACCCTGTATCACTTTTTTCAAAAGGGTAACAACCCTTATTTTTTAAAAGGGAAAATTGAGTTTTTTTAAATCGATTTTTGACTGTAAGTCATAGAATATTATATATTTATAAAAAAATGTTTGTATTCAAAAAAATATTAAAGAATAGTGTAGACGTATTTCGAGGTTCATTATAACATACATGAAGAGCTAGAATAATATTTTAATAGGGTAAAAAATACCCTAAATAAAGCGAATAAAAAATTTGTATTCGTCTTTACTTTTTTGTTAACGGCCGAAAATTGATATAAAAAACCCAATTTTCCTTTTTAAAAAATAGGGGTTGCTACCCTTTTGAGGAAAAATGGTACCGGTTGATAGTATTTTTTGTCCTAAGAATTTTGGCATTGGATTTATTAAGATAACGATATGTTTTTGATATATTAAAAGAAAACGAGTTTTGGGGGAAAACTTGAGGGGGGGACTTCACCCCCTAGAAGTGTTTTTCCGACGATAAAAAAAAAACGCTTGTTCGTTAGTGTTTAATGTACTACAACATATCACAGAGAGAACAAAATCGGTGAGGTACACCTCAGGTACTTTCCTTGTTAGAATTGAATGGTGCTATAATTTTTCATTCGATTCATTATCATATAATAACACACCTACATGGATAAAGATAAGAAATTAATTTGAGTAACTGTGTTTCGGTAAATTTCAATTTTCTATCACTCAATGCTTTTCATTTCTCGAATCCCCTTATCTCTTAAATCGTCGTTAAACGAAAATTAAAAATTCAGTCTTGAAGAGCACCTAAGCTGGGTACGATCTTGTCAGAGATCCTAAAAAATACTAAATGTTAAAAAAAAAAAGAAATTATGGCTCTTTTTGCCGCTCAGGTGCTTTATTTTTACTGGAGTAATTTGCTGTTTTCGTTGTCTTGTCTTTTCACTCGACACTCAACATGGAAAGATCGGCGAATTTTCGAAAATTCTAAATTAAGCGCTAGTCGGACAGTTTATTATACTTTTATATCTTGAGCGGATTAACTGCCATCAGATGGTAGCACAAGAAGACAAACGATTACGAATTTGACTGACGAGTTTTTAATCTAAATGGATTTTGAATCTGAAGTATTCGCAGTATAAATGTTGTAACCTTAACGCATTCACACACTGTTTTAATACAAATGCATTATGAATATCACGTATATTGTACAAAAATGCAGATTGTTTAAGTGGTTCCGCAGTGGACAGTCAGCACGCGATTAAATCTCACGCGAAAATGAATCGATTATCGTAGATTCAATTTCAATCACAAAGAGTATTGCCAGATAAAAAAATATCACTTTGCACTTCAAAACATTTTTGAAATCTTGCAATACTCCCCGTTTATCAGCCAAAGAAGGAAAAATTGGTTCTTGTCTTTGCAGTTGAAGCTTTTACGAATCACAATAGTAAAAATAATTGTTAAAAATTATAAGAATGTAAAAATGTTAGATTTACTAAAGCAAGTACAGAGAATTAATAATTTCACTTAATCTCACCGTAAAATGCAGGTGATGACAACTGAAGGTAACAATTACAAAATTAGCTTTATAAAAATTTTAAATTTCATTGATTACAATCGGTATCGATAGTTGCTATAAATCTGAATAAAAATGAATTCTCGCGGTGAAGAAAGTGTTAAGAAAAGCAATTCCATCATTGGGACTACTTTCAGAACTTTTTTTTTATTGCAGAATGATTGACAATTATAAATTGTAAAAAAAATTCTGCGATAAACTTTGTTTTTGGAATGCATGTAGATATGTCATATTGCTTTTATCAATGGTTTTACTAGAAACTGTTTTTGCAGTGCGGTAGTAATTTAAAAAGACAATAATAAAAAAAAATTCTTAGCGGGAGATTAAACTAGATTTCCGCTTTTCAACGTGTCTACAAAAAATTGATCAAGAATGTCGCGAAGTATCTATCTGTAATTGTAATTAATTTTTCCACGTCTTTTTATAACTCGCCTCAGTCTATCGAAAGGAATGATCAATGATAGAAAAAATGCATGAAATTTTTGAGCTACATTTACGTACCTCGAGGTTAAAACACGAGCCTTGATTTCTCGTTGTAAGAAAACGTGCTTTAAAGATTATTAAATTTGCGCTAGTTAAATCATTTTTTTACTGGAATATTATCCAAATAAAAAAAAGTGCTTGGAAATAATGTTGAAAAATTATGTTCCGAATAAATTACCAAAAAAGGATGTTAATAACTTCTCGAGTCCTTTTTTTAAGTTCTCAGAATTTGAAACTACTTAAATCTTTACTTAAGAAAGTAACGTCAAGGTAACTTAGTAAGTCTAATGCGCTTCTTTTGAATTTAAAAGATGCAAAACAATGTAAAAATATTTAATAAATAAATAATCACGATGTGAAGACTTAGACATAAAAGCATTTAATTTAGTCGCCGATCGCGCACTGTTGGTCAGGATTAGATAATGATTGGTACCCCAAAAGAGTAGCGCCTTTGGAAAAACGATTCGTTATAATACATAACTCCCCTCCTCCGCCTCCTCCTCATCATCCTCCTATCCGAATTCGAGATACGCCTAATGCTTATAATTACGCATTATCGACTAAATTCTTTGGCAACTAGATCTGTCGGATGGTCCGTACGATTATTTACAAACGATTTCTTCTTCTTCTTTTTCTTTCATATTGCAATGAATAAAAATGTTTTCTCTGACTGGACTAGGAAATGATACCACATCACGCTTTAATCTCTCATTTCGTACGTATTTGCGAGATTAGTCGCTGAGTATAAAAGAAAGACATTTCGGTCACGATTGTTTCATTTAAACAAGTTCGACAAGTTCATTCGCTCTATCGAACATTCTATATACAAAAGCCCTTCGGAATCTTCTCGAATCATGAGAGTTCTTAAACCGCGATTGGTCAACGATAATTCACTCAAAACGGGATCTCTCTCATCGACGAAATCAGAAGGTGTGGAAAGTCTATAGCTTCACTACTCACTTTTTCTTTTTTCCCTTTTCTGAAAATTGGCAAATTAGTAAACTAGGGAATGACTCTTAGAGGCAAACTCTTCGTCTTGAATTTTCAGAGTTGATCTGGATAGCAAGTAATGAATCTGGGTTCCATCATTGTGGTGCCATCATACAAGTGGCTTCCATGCCCTCAGGCGGTACTCTCATGTTGCCATTGGTGACACATCCGTTGACATCGATAGTAATTGGTGCACCAGGATGACTCGTGAAATTGGCATTGCAAAGTTGCATTGAAGCACTTTCTGAAAGCATGTGATCGCTTCGAATTAGGCAAGTATCGTTCGTTGGACAGCCGCGCTCGTTCGCATGACTGACGTGGATTGGAATGGAATAATCGGGGATGTATTCTCCGTTTTGGTCCACTGGCACGTACTCCCGAATTACTGGCAATTTCACTGGATAGTCCATTGGCATGTGCTGAGCTGGCGCAATTACCGTATTAATTTCATTTGCCTCGTTCATTACAGTCACGTGACCATTCGCCATCGTGTAGAGATCGGGCTCCACTCTCGATTTCGACGATAACATCGATTCAAGGCACTGATACAACAGAACGTAATCCTCCTGTGCAACAGTAGAAACACGAGTGATTAGAATATAAATTTTTTTACAATATTTCGTTTACACAGGGCTGCCACAGACTAATGTACATAATTTGATCTAAAAAGTGACCAAGAGTGACTAATTTTGAACAAAAAAAGTGATTAAAGTAACTAATTTTTAATTTATTTTGATTTAATTACACATATATTTGATCAGCTTGCTTTGACATGATTAGATGAAATTCTAGTGCTAAATTTGGTGGTGAATACCGAGGTCACAATTTCCGGAATAAATTTTATAAGACTCACAAATTGTAATTCATTTTATTACAAGCTAAACAAACCTTTCACAAAACTGCCGTATTTATATTCCAAAATGTTTTACGATAGGAACTAGAAAACCGGAAAATCACGAACTAAAATAATTTAAACTTCAATATTAAATAGAATTTTCGTATTATAGATTATTCCATACATATATAGTACTTAGATTTTCTTTCATTTTTTGAGAAAAAATCGGAGTCTAATAGGTTTAAAAACTATTGGGTTGAAGTTTCAGATGTCAATTTCTATTTTCTCTGACAGCTACTTGCATTTCCCTGACATTTCCCTGATTTCCCTGACAAAATTTTTTTCTCTGACATTTCCCTGACTTCCCTGACATGTGGCCACCCTGTTAAGTGACTGTGTGGCAGCCCTGCGTTTACAGAATTAAAATTGCATTAGAAAAACAATCTTACCTTAGACCTGAAAATACCAGGCCTCTTCATATATAAAAGCTTTGAAAACATGTAAAGATCGGCGCTCTGTTCAAATTCAATTTGTTTGGTGATAGTCGTGAGTAAAACAAAGAGTCCAGCTTCGATGCCACCGAACCTGAAATGGAAAGTGGAAATGAAATGAAATATTAGAAATGATTATTTATTTTTCAATCTGACATTTTCAATTTTCTATATTTATCGAGGTATTTATAGTAAAAGAATAAAATTATTTAAGATTAAAGAGATCATATATTACCTATCCATAACGACGATGGGTCCATTTTGATAGTCTCTATGAAAATCTTGAATGACGTTAACGAATGCTTTCGGATTGTTATGATGAGGCCAAGGACCTCCTTGATTTAAAGGTCCTTGAACGATTTTGGCACTTAGTTCGTAGTCGTCTTGTAAAGAACGTACGGCTACTTCTCGCAAAACTACTCCACTGACTGTTTCCTTAATGCCACACAATCTCACTCGAAAAGTCTCTGATTCTAGGTCCTTTCCTTCGATAGGCCAGAACTCAGGGTATTCCTGTGAAACATTAATTTTATATAAATTACAGGCAATTTAATAGCTTTTTCAAGTTACTATTGAGAACCGTAGCAAGTTAATGTTATGCGAAAAGTCTTTTTGATCTGGATGGGTAATATTTCACAAATTTTTTGAACAACAAATTTGCAAGTTGTACCTCGTCGCATTGCGTCAACATGACTATAGTCTGCGCATTGTGGTCCCACATCATTTGCCAAAATTCCATTATCGTGTGCTCTAAAGGATGCTGAGTGATGATGAACTCTCGATTCCGATGAAAACCTGCCAGATAATTATATATTGAAAGATTCTTTATTCAAAAATGCACTATTTTTCATATTTTATCATTCTTTATAAAACATACCAGCAAACCACGTTCCATTTATATAATCACTTCCATCGACACCGGGTTTAGGCGTAAGATGAACACGAGAATTTTCAATAGGTACAATTTCCATATTTCTATTCTTATGAAGATTACAGGGCTTCATAGCAGATACCAAGTTAAAGTCTTTCGGTTTCCAAGATGTCACAAGCTGCAAGTAAAAAATAAAAAAATGATTGTAGAAAATTTGATTGCACATATTCCTCCCCGTTATCTTTATTTTGAAGATCAGCACCTTATATTGTGCCTCCAAATTATTCCAGGGATTTGTCGTATTGTTGGAGGGACATAGCATGTCTTGGACATGCTTCATTAAATGATTAACTTCTATATTAGTTTCTCCGCTTTCGATGGCTTCTTGCAGAGCATCGTGAATGAAAATATATTGCTCCTCAGTCTGGACGAGGAAGTTTCTCTGACTACGGATGTGTTTCAAAAATCCGTAAATGTTAATTTCTCCTTTACTTTTCGCTTGCTTCAGCATCGCGTCGATCACAATATATGTGCCTGTCCGACCAACGCCAGCACTAAAGAAGTTAATGAAACATATTATAGAAGTTTTGCAATAGTAATTTACGTGACAAGGGGAGAAAGGCGACAATTTCACGAGTGTGAAGTTAGCTGCCCGAGCGAAGCGAGGGCAGATATCACACGAGTGAAATTGCCGCCTCTCCCCATATATATATATATGAGTATAGGTACCTGCAGTGAACAATAATAGGTCCTGCATCAGGCGGATTAGCATTTGATGATTTACGAATGAAATTAAGCACTGGGAGAGGATGATCAGGAACTCCATGATCAGGCCATCCGGTATAATGATATTGTAGAACTGTGCGTTCGGCCATGTTGGTCCCGTTTTTTTTTTTCTTGATCTGCTTAAAGTGTAGAAATTAAATTTATTTTAGAACACGCAATTTTTTTAGAACGCGATTTTTTTTGTTTTACTTCTTACAACTTCAAGCCACCCTGAAAAACACGTCAAATTAAAAAGTATTGTTTCGCATTCACGAGGTGTTGTCTGGAATTCTGCTTTAAGACAACTTCGCACCAAGACGCAAGCCAATACTTTTTAAAGCCAGATTTCGAATTTCTTTGTAAGCTATATAATGCGATTGAATGCGAGAAAAGTTTGAAGGGATATGAATACTTTCTAATGTGAGAGTTAGAATTTCTTTGAATACCTTTGAATTCGATTGAATGCGAGAAAAGTTTAAAGCAAAATTAATACATTTTAATGCGAGAGTTCGCATTCGTTTAAATCTGTTTAATATAAAAATATTTTTCAATGCGATGGGTCGCATTAAAATTTTTTTCGAACCGTTTACAACTAATGCGAATGATACAGAAAGCAGAATTGTATACACGAAATTTTAAATCTTTTTAATACTTTTCAATCTGACGTTTTTTCTAGGGCATTCAAAAGTCAATCAGGTTTGAAACAACAATGTATGCGAGATTTTCGAGACATTTCGTTACATCACTTTTTATACATTCTCATGAGAGAAGGTACTATTTAAAATAGGAAAATGGATGGATAAATTTTTTTTGCACTACCTTTAGATGACGAATTTGCAAAGTACGAATGGTGTAAGTGGCCATAACGTCTTCCTTCGTCAAACTGACTTGAATATATCCATAAGTCTCTGTTCCCTCCTTAGGCCAGTACATGTCGCATTTTCTCTGCAAAAAGAAGATTGATTAAAATGAAGAACTGAAAATTGCAAACTGAAAACTGAAACTTAATCTTAAACTGATTCACTTCCAAAAAATACGTATTGTAATATTTTCCTAATCTTTTAATCAGTAAACATATCAGCTTTGTCAATCTTCCTCGTATGAATTCCAATTGCAGTCCAGTGCTCAAGGAGAACAAATTTTGACGATCAGGGTTATATTCCGGCAGAATAATAAAGAGCAAAACTCAAAGAATTATCAAGTATGATTATACAAAACTTACACGACCGCGCTCGACTAAATTAGTGATCATCACGATGATGGACACTCGTTGCTCCCACACCATGCGCCAAAAGCCGTCGAACGTTGGAGGCAAGGGACCTTGAGTTCCGATGTATGCACGAGCTCGTTGCCAACCGTCTATATAATTCGCATTAACGTAATCCTGACCCTTTTTCGGGGGCCCACCACCACAAGACAACAATTGCACTCGACTATGATCATCTGGAAAATTTAGAATGAAATAAATAGCTTGAAAATCAAAGAATACGACAGTATTTTTATCAGCATTTTAACACAATGTCTTCGGTTAACAGAATTAGACGGAAGTTTTATACGTCTCATTGGACGATTTTTTTTTCTTCAATTTTTTAGTTTAGAACGTCCTAAAAATACAACCAAAAACCGTTTTTCTTTTTATTTACTAATGGCACTTAGAGTTAAAATCGAAAACCTCCGCAATCAACAATTTTGCAAAAAAAAATAACTCTTCTGCAAAAAATATGAGTGTGACATTTTTGATCCGGTCCAATACAGAAAGATACTAATAAAAGATAATTTTAAAAAATTTCCCAAGTTTGACCCCTCTCTGCAAAGGCATCTTAAGTAATTTTAAAGGATTTAATTATATTTTGTGTAATTTTAAGTAACGTTAAGAACTTTGAGGGATTTCAAAGGATTTTACGAAATTTATTGGAATTTTTAGAAATTTTAAGGGATTTCATGGGATTTTAAATAATTTAAAGGAATTTGACGATATTT
>JAUESH010000024.1:5328131-5338196 GCA_032275165.1 Synergus magnus | reverse complement strand
GGAGGATGAAAAAAGGCCGTACTACTTCGCACACACAGTTGCGATGTGACTACATGCGGTGGAGGATTAAAAATGACATGAAATTATTTGCCAGTTTTACAAAAAAATATGAAAACTTTCTAACACCTTTTATAACGACTTTTCCCACTCCTTAACCCTTTAAGGACCAAGCCGAGAACCCGTTGAATAAAAATTATGAAAAAATTCAGGAATAATGTATGATTATTTTCTGATCGATTTTTGCAATAAAAACTTTTTTTAATTTTTTTAATTTTCTACGTTTCTATTTAGTATACGATTTTATAGAGATTTTAAAGGATTGCAAAAAATTTTAAGTGATTGTAAGGAATTTTAAGGGATAAAAAGACTTTAAAGTTCAACCCAATGTTTGTATTGAAAAAAACATTCTTTTGTATAGAATAAGTGCGACAAAACAAATTTAGCTTCTGTTGTCAGAAGAAGTAAATATGTATGTCAGTCAAAGAATAAATTAACACTATTTTTTGCGTTTGACTAATTAGCTTTTCGCATACACATTTGCGTGTACTTAACAGATCATCCACCAGCACGATAAAATTTTACATGCCACTATCTCTAATTGTCGCAGTAGAAAGTTTGATAAGCATCACACAGTATTATTTTTCTCGAGTGACAGAACGTGTGGTTAGTTCTACATTTATGACTTCCAAAGTATACATATGCAAATGTCAACGACTTCTATTCCTGTGTTAAAAAAAAACAAAATTAAAATAAGATTAACCGAGGGGTTGACAACTCATGAAATCAAGTGACTTCAGGAGAATTCAGGTGACTGAATTAATTCAGTGAAATCTTCCGAAGTCAGTGAATTCAAACGAACTAATTTTAATTGTCTTTAATTTCCTGAAATAACGGATAAACTTCCGAAAAGGTCAATCCTCCGATTTTGTTTAAACTCCGTATACTTATGTATTTTGACGCGCTGATTACGAATATGATTGTGAAAATTGGCGCAAATTTGATTTTCATGGTAAAACTTTGAAAATCTCATAAAAATGATGGTATTTTTACGATTATCTCAAATAATATGCAAAACTTAAAACATGTTTCAAACAAAAGTTGTAGATCTTATCGAAATACACATTTTTTGTTTCAATTTTTTTTTCTACGAGTGATAATTTCCGAGAAAATGAGAGATACATTGATTTTCATAAAAAAAAAAACCATTAACCATGACTCTTCACATTATAAAAAGAAATCATTCTAAACGGAAATCATGGTAAAGGGAAATGGTAAAGGGAAATATTAAAGAGAAATGGTAAAGGGGAATTGTAAAAGAAAATGGTAAAGGGAAACGGAAAGGGGAAGACATGGTAAAGTAAAATATTAAAGGGAAATCATGGTAAAGGGAAATAGTAAAGGGAAATTGATGAAAATCGACGTATCACATTTTGCATATTTACTGAGATAAACGCAAAAAACCATTATTTTTATGGTTTTTTCATAGTTTCACCATGAAAATCAAATTTGCGCCACTTTTCACTATCATATTCGTAATCAGCGCGTCAAAATACATAAGTATACGGAGTTTAAACAAAATCGGAGGATTGACCTTTGGCGAACAATGCTCATCGGCAATTGTGATGTAGGAGCATGTCAATATTGCAATAAATATCAGAGTCAGCATTGGCTTTAAACATGCAATGTCACAAACTGAACCAAACACCCATGTGTGTAGAGATTGTCGAGTGGTACTCGTTATATTGTCCAATAGGTTGGGCTTACGTATTCGATTATTTAGGGAAAGTGTCGTTACGACGGAAACAACGGAGAATTTCGATTTCCGGAATGGTCAGAACAAGTACATAAAGCTATTTTTTATATCCCCACCTGAATTGACCAATTGGAAAAACTCATTTTTTCGAAAAGTAAGTGGTTTTTTATTCACAGCGTGGAAGATTTTATATTTCACAATAAACAATGTAAAACTCTTTCGTTTTAAAAAGCAGTACTCTGAAAAGTATTATTTCGAGTCAAGGGGAAAGTTCTTGCGGAAAATAGAAACCTCTTGGCCTTCAATTTAAGAGGATTTTGCAAAAATGAACAAATACTTGCTTTTGGCATATAATATGCTTGAAATCTCTTCAAGACAAGATTTGATTGAAATTATCAAGTTTGAAATGTAAGAGCCTAGTAGTTTCAAAGTTAGTAATACCACAAACTTTGAAATTTAAAGCCTTCAGTATATCTATTTAGATCCTTCAAACTTCCTCACGTCCTTATTATTTCATTACTTATTCATTACTTATTTAAACATACTAGCAAACCAACACGCGCGCTACCCGCACGATTAATTATTTTACTTCTTCCAACTTCAAGTCATTAAAAAACCAATGAAATTTCGCTGATTCAAATTTAGAGAGTAGGTTTTAAACAACAATGTATGCAAGATTTTAGGGGCATTTCGTTACATCACTTTTTTAGAGATGAATTTCAAGACGTTTCTAGGAATTTTAAGTGATTTTGACAATTTTCAAGTGATTTTTGCGAAATTCTAAAGATTTTTAGGATTTTAAAAAGATTTCGTAGAATTTTAAGGTATCTCAGGATATTTCGCGGAAATTTCACGAAATTCATGGAATTTTATAAGATTTCTAAGGATTTTAAGAAATTTTAAATGTCAAGAAATTCCAAGAGGTTTTTAGGAATTTTTAGAGATTTTTGCGAATTTTAATTTGGATTTCAAGAAATTCATGATTTTAATGGTTTTTGTGAATTTTTAAGGGATTTCAATAGGTTTCTGACAGTTTTAAGAAATCTTGACGAATTTTAACAAGGGATTTCAAAGGTTTTCGTGAAATTTTTTTGCGCAATTAGTTTGTTTTTCTTCTTTGAACTTCAAGTCATTCAAAAGCCAATCAGGTTTGCAACAACAATGCATGCGAGATTTTCCAGAAATTTCGTTACACCACTTTTTTAAGATAGGAAATTTCTGGACATTTTTCTGGATATTTTTTTTTTTTTTTAAATAATGATAAAGCATATTGCAAGTGCAACACTAAAAACTACAGTTTTTCGATACGAAGAATGATTAGTGGTCTCAGGCCGGTTGGAAAAGGGAGTAAACGAAAAACGCCTGAAGATATTTTATACCCTCGTTTCGACTAATTTATGACGGTTGTATGTTAAAATGGTCGAAGGACGTAAGACTCGAGAGTACAACGTGCGTAATAGCGAAAGCGCAAAGAGTAGAGTGAAAAGCAGTGAAGAGAGAAGAACGTCTGAAGAGCCCCGAAAGAGGGAGGAAGGGTAGAAAAGTTTAAAACTCGAGGCTCAACAGCAATTAAAGTAAAATTATACAAAAATGCACCCCCGACATACATGCTCGTCTTGAAAAGAACTCGTTGCAACTATGACTTGCTAGTCGGTAACTTGGTATGATGTCTCTCATATTTAAGACCCAACTGGACTGCTTCGAGCAAAGGACGAAACGCTCTGAATTTTAACATCTTCCAAGTCCCTCTGAGACTTGAAGCTTGTCGTCGTTACTTCTCTCGCTCAAGTCGCCATGAAGTGCGTGAACGAACAGATTCATAGCGATGGCAATACTTTCCCTTGACAACCTCGAATATGGCACCAAGAGCGCAAACTTTTGGACACGTACCTCCAGCATTTTCTAGAACGGCGTCATATTTCAACAACACGTGTGAAATATATCCCTTTATGAAAAAGAAAAACACACCCTCACGTAGAAAATATTTTTGAAACATAAAGTGTGCTTTGCGACAGAAGCATTCATTAATTAGAATGACTTTTGGATTTTAGACACCTTCAAGAAATACAAGCAAATCTAATTTATTGCCGGCACATTTTCATCACTTGTCTCTTAAGTTTAATGAAGAGGATGATGTGGATTTAAACGAATTAGATCGTAGAAATAATTCAATTTCGTAAAAGAAATAGTCAGTATGTAATATTAATGTAAATTGAAAATCAACTACTGTGAATCAAATTGGAAATTCTCTGGAGAGTGCTCTCTACAGTCTATATACTGTTTCGAATACTTTTCTACAGTGTCTACCTTTCCGTAGATTCCCGACATTAGAATTTACACATTTTTCCTCCTAAAGATACTTTCTCCCTTAGCGCATAAGATTTGCGTAAAATTTGCACGTCCAATTTTTTTTCATCTTCTTGTATTCTCTTACTCTAGAATAAAATACCAATTCCTACTTTTCTTTCAATTTACCATTACCGAGAAAAGTCTCGTATTTTGAATAGCGTGGAGAAATTTCAGAATTTAACTTTACGGCAAAAAGGAACGCTTCAAATTGTTACACCCTAAAATCGGTTTGTCTTAAGTTTAGCAATTCTAATTCTAGATTTATTCATAACGGAAATAAATTGACATTCCTGCATAAGAAAAGGGGTCTAAGCAACTATTTACACAACCATTTTAGAGGAAACGAATTTGTTTTCTGACACAAGGGGAAAATTGGGGAAGCGAAATGGAGAGGCATCGACGTGATCAGAATAGAGGGATATTGTTGCGTTTTAGAATCGGAGTTAGGTAGACATTGCTTTTTACAGTAGCTTGCAAAACTCGGATTTCTTTTTCCCTATTTCATAGGATGACGGCTTTTCAGAAAAAGAGCCGGACGAACGATCGGTATGACAGGCGAAAATAAAAATCATAACATATTGGATAGCACAAATACGAGCGATCCTTCATACAAATTCTCACGTTTCACGTCGACATATCACCACCCTCTCCGCCCAACTCAACGTTTTATTCGATAGATACCGTTTATATCTGAAAATATGCGCAACTTACATATTCTAAGTTGCACTCATCCACGCGAGCCTCTCATTCCTTGTTTGCAAAAATATCCACGTTTATCGACCGAGTAACAGGATATTAAAATCCCATCTACCGTAAATTTTTCATTAGTATGCCATAATTTACTGCACAATAAATAATGGTGCAAAAGTGCGCGAACAGTTTATTACAAACCCATTTGTTCATGATGGATTGTTAGATTCTGTTCTATACAAGTTATAAACTTTGTCGAATTCAAAGCAATAAATATTATTTGGAAAATGTATGGATATCGAGAATATTCATAGCTGATCCAATTTGAAAGCTGAATTTACTTTTTTGTTAGAAACAATTGCTTTTATTATATTAATAATTAACTCTGCAGGGTGTCCAGTGAAGACATGTGATAAAATTCCCGTACATTTCCCGTACATCTCCCGCAGACTTTTTCAAAATTCCCGTACATTTATATCGGACCAAAAAATTGCTCTATGATATGTTTCTATTTTCAAGATATTTCAAGAGATTTTAATGAACCCCAAGGGATCTTGAAATATTTTAAACGATTGTAAGACATTTACAAAAGATTTAAAACATTTTAAAGAATTTCAAGTAGTTTTAACGGATTTTAAGCGATTTCATTTGATTTCCTCCACATTAGAATCAAATCCTTCAAATTTCTTAAAATCACTTAAAATGTCTTAAAAGCTCGTGAAAATCCTTGAATTCTCTTGTATTCATTAGAAATTCATTGAAATCCCTTACATTCATTTGACATCACTTGAAATCTCTTAAAATCCCTTGAAATTTCTTAAAGTCACTGAAAATCTAATGAAATCCTTGAAGATGTTTTGAAATCATGTGAAATTTATAGAAATCTCTGTAACATTCTTTTCATTTGAAATATCTTAAAATCCCGAGAAATACCGGGTAAATTTCTCTTAGTAAATAAATAAAAATAAAATGTTTTTGGGAACTTTTTTTTATGTTCTTAACCTGATAAATGCAAAAAAAAAAAAAATAAAAAATTTTTACACAAATCTAAAAAAGTTCGTCAGACTAGACACCGGAAACTTCAATCTAATATAAAAATGGGAATTCTTATAAACATAAAATATACACATAATAAAATTCTAAAATTAAAGTCTAAAAATAAAATTTGTACAAATTCTCTGTTTTTGCGCGCAATATTTTAAAATTAATAAATATACAAAAACTCCTGTTTACACAATTAAATCAGTCAAGGGAAATAAAAAATTCCCCCATCAAATAAAAAATTCCGTACATTTCCCATACATTTCCCGCACCAATAAAATTCCCGTACAATTCCCGCTTTTCACGCTTTTCTGGACACCCTGCTCTGTAATAATCACTTCAATAATTAAGAAGAATTAAATTTTAGATTAAACGGAGTATTTAAATAGGTACGTTTCAAGCTTGAAATTCGACCCTAGTGAGAGCTTTTAAAATTGTAGGTGCAAAAATTAAGGATTACATACGGGAGAGGTTCCACACTCAGTATACTCTTGAAAATAATTACACCCGGTTTTCAGCACCACGTCCAAACATGCGACGGAAGTTGCCATTTATACGGTGATTTATGAAGAAGCACATTTTGCTTGTATCATAATGCAAGTTTCATATAAACGGCCGTTATGAAGGTAATAAAGTTATAAGCATGAAACTGTCAGACATTGTGCTGTTTGGTTGTTACCATTTATTGCTTCTGTTTCGATTTATTATTTTTACAGACTATTTTATGAACTCCTCTGGATCAGAGTTTTATTTCCACAGCAAAAATGCTCTTTTTAGTCTGAAAATTTCTTTGTTGGAAGATTTGAAAAAATCTGTTGGTATTCCATGACAGGGAGAGAACAAGTAAATTCCTAAGTTACATATAAAGTTCTGACAGTACTGGTTCCCTGGTGAAATAATGATCATAGGGATCAACCACCGTTTTTCTACACCTCCATCATATTATATATGATTTATATATCTCCCGTGTGAAAATAAACCAAGACCGGGTCAAAGAGAATTTACCGTGGGGGTAGAATAATGTTTGCAAGATTTCCTTTGGGTTCAAAGTTTCTGGATCCGTGGGTTACATATTCCCAGGCTGGACTTAGGTATCACGTTTGATATGAGAAGCTGATAACGCTTGTAAATGAGAACCAAGGTTTTGAGGTTGTATAGCCTGTTTTTCTTGGTTTTTAACGTAAGTGGAGCCAGCTGCTATTACCTTAACCCATTGAATACAGAAAAAGACATGGAAATTGTCGACAGGAAATCTGTGTCATGCAGAGATCCGATTCCCCATGCCAAAGAATAGAGATTACTTCCCCGTTCCTTATTCCTCGGATCCCGCTAAACTTGTCGAAGGTGATTTACGTAAAGCGGGAATTTACGAAACATCAACGGGAATTTGAAATAAAATCCCTAAGAAACAGAATCTGTTTAAATTTAAATGTGGGAAGATTATATTGTTTAATATCTTTTTAATTCTTAATTGAATGCATTGAACAAAAAAGTAATTAATATTGTATTAAACGCAAAAAATAAACCTGTGCATCCACTTTAAAAGTTACAGGATGTTTCAGCGTAGATATCGAGTTTATAAAGTTTCCAGAGTGAGTCTTGAGAGGCGAAAATAGAGTTTTTAAAGCATGATTGTAATGTCACTTTACTATCAATGGCATGCACTTTATTCTGTGAAGAAATTTTAACGAAAGCTATATGGCGTTAGGAAAAGAGTCATGCACACGCAAGGTAAGGAAATATTTCTACACGACAATGACGTGCCTGCCATAAAAAAAGAACAACTAAGCACACAGAAGCGCAGTAACAGGTAAGAACAAGAACAACACAAATGACTATGTATGATTTCTTAACCCTGTGTCAAGGCGAAAAATGGCACCCGGATATTTGTAACGTTTGCGAAGTAGATCCGTCGCATGTGCGTGACTTGATATGTGGGGCGTGTGTGTAAAAACAGTATCATGAAATTCACCCTTGGCATTATCGCCAAGAGTGTAATATAATTTTCTTCTCCACAAATCACCCCCCCTCCCATCGATCCGTTACTCTCCTCCTGCGGCTATATGGCTACTGCTCCGAGAATCAAGCAGGAAAAGGTTTAAGAAAATCCTACAGGGAGCTTAGTGCCAATCGAAAATGCTGACTGTGGGGCTTTTTGCAAATTGGGTAAAAGCTAGGAATCATCCTTGTTATTGATTGCTGCCTCAAGAGATATATTTTAATGTTTTGCCGACTTCCCTTTAATAAATTTTTCCTTTTTAAGTCCATCAAAATAGTACGTTCCTTTGTCTTTTTAAATTCTTTGAAATATTTTGAAAACGTACCTCCTACAATTGGACTGAAGTTTCAGACGTCTTTTCTGACGAATTTTTTTTGTTCCGATTTTTTTGTTTATAATGTCCAAACAATAGAAAACAAGGTACAGAAAGTGTTTTTTTATTTACTGATGACATTTTAGAGAAAAAAAAATCCCTTAAGACACCATTTTGTTAATTAAAATTAAAAAACCAGTTAAAACTGAAAACCTGCCGCAAGAAACGATTTTTTAACAAAACAGAGGATTCTAAACAATTTCAAATCAAAGGATTTTAAAATGTGTAAAGAGAAATAAATATTTTATGGTTTCACTATAGGGATTTAAGTGCATATTTAAATTAATTTTTCTTTTTCCTTTTTCGTTTAAGGTGAGTTCCATCAATACACATAAATTTATTTATTATTGTGTGGATCGACGGGAAAAAGAGGTGAGAATATTTTAGTCCGAACAACTCAAGAAAGTTTTCGGTAATTTCTTAATGTCCCCACACGTTCTGCATTTCAACTTTATCAAGTAGTTTAGGTTTTAATATTGTCAGCCAAAGTTTGCGTTGAGAATTTTAAGCCACGATAACCACTCAGACAATTCTGTCGTTTTCAATTCTCATTAACGTTTCGTCTTAGTCGAAAGTCCACGCATTTCAACTGTGACTGCAAGTCATAGTGAATCGACCCTAATGAACCAAAGTGTAGTAATCGAATCACACTGGAGCCCGGCTATTTCTGATCTGACCCGTTCGAAGCAAAGGTCAAAGATGATCTTGCTCTGACATGTAAATCGAGTGTAATTTCATCCGTTTGAACATGAAGGGAGATAGAGAAACTCGTAATAACATGCAGAAGCGATCCCCCAAGTCATAAAAGCACTCGTGAACCAATTGGAAGACATTGAAACTTCAACGTTTAGCGAAATATTATCGATTTTGGTATTATTATTTTTATACGAGAGCGTAATTTTGTTTACATTGTTCTGCAGGGGCGACCGAGTATGTTTTGCAAAAAGTTGATATCAAATATAAAATATATTTACATATAAAACTTTTTTTTAAACTTTGTGTTTTCAAGAAATTGGATTTCTTTTTCACATTTTTAGTCTATATTAATCTCGCTAGAATTTAAAAAATGCAGCTTAATTATACGTAGAGAAATAACACTGTGAAAAGAAATATTTTTTGACATAAATCGATCGATTACAATAAAACTTATTTTTTAAAAAGCCTGAAGAGTATATTGAAGGTGGAACCGTTTTTTCTGGAGTAATTGGATGCCCTAAATCGCAGAATGAACTACTCTTTCACATTCTTGAAAAATATTTGTTTTAATTGCATCGCATTTCAAACGTTTCCAACATCAATACTGACAATATTTTGTGAAATTTTCCAATTAAAAATCAAAGACAAAAGCTTTTTAAGTTGGGTGACGTATAAAATATTTAATTGGATATAAAAAGTACAGTTTACAGGGTGTCTACTCAATTTCTGATAAAAAAAATTCCCTGACTTTTCCAGGTATTTCTAAATTTTTCCAGGTATCATTTTTGGGCATTCAAATATGGAATACGGAATTTTATAACACCCCCCCCCCCTCCTCTCCCTAATTACAGCATTATTTAATAATTGTGAAACCCTATTTTTTGTACACATTTTAATGATGAAATTATAATTATTTAAATTTAGAAAAAAATATAACCGGTGATAAAAGAGAAATTCACCCGGCATTGCTCGGGATTTTTAAGTGAATGTCGGGGCCGCGGCCCGGGGCCCCCACATTTGGAGAGCCCCCACTAAACACTACAAAAATTTTTTTTAATGAAATAAAGAAAATGTAGGGGCTAAAGGACCCCCACAACCCTAAATTCGGCCCTGTCTCTGAAAAAACCTTTTGATAACTGCTTTCTCTTTTAAAAATCCCTAAAA
>JAUESH010000024.1:5246011-5257452 GCA_032275165.1 Synergus magnus | reverse complement strand
TACGAGATTTAACGGATTTCAAGAGATTTTTATGAGTTTTAAAATATTTTATGGGATTTAAAGGATTTTAAAGTTTGTGAGATACTTTTATTGAGGGATTTCAAAATAAATTTCTATACACATATGATTTTTAAAAGATTTTGTAGAATTTAAAAGGATTTCGAAGGTTTTCGTAAAATGTTAGGTCATTTCATGAGATTTGTCTAATTTTTAAAACATTTTGTGGAATATTTAAGGATTTCAAGAGGTTTCTGAGAGGTTTAAGAAATCTTAACGAATTTTAACAAGGGATTTCGAAGGTTTTTGTGAAATTTTTATGCGCCATGTTTGTTTTTCTTCTTTCAACTTCAAGTCAATCAAAAGCCAATCAGGTTTGCAACAACAATGTATGCGAGATTTTCGAGACATTTCGTTACACCACTTTTTTAAGATAAGATTAATTATTAATTAAACTGAAAAAAAATATATATATACGATTTTGGTCTATAGTTATTGAAGGGGTTGTTTGTTATCTGAGGTTTTCCAATTGGAGGAATGATACAAGCGACATAATCTAGCCTATGAGATATCTAGTTTCCTGGTTAAGCTAGTGCTACGAATAGGATATCCGGAAAACCAACGATCTCGTTAGGTAACGTTTACCACATATGTATGGTACTTCGTGCATAGTGTGTAGAAGCCGCACGTATTTACAACTCTGCCCCGCAAACACTCTCGTTGATGCTTTCGAGCAGAAACACCACCGTTATGGATGGATGACTTCAAAAGCAAGATCAAGCCCCAAGGGATTGGTTTCGAATACGAGGAATATGAAGAGAAATGTTCTGAGGTTATATGAAAGATGTCTCAATACCCTATGAATAAAATGTTCCTTCTATGATTCTAATGATGATTTCAAAATCGCAAATGAGACGGTAGTTATGAGCAAATTGCAAGTCCTTCGACTGAATTACCTTCGACAAGGAATCGCGATTAGAATTTATTGATATATTGGTATTCGAAAACCAACTATATTATTAAGACCATCTATTCCATTATCATTTATATCTTATCCCTATCTATGATTCGAGATTAATATACATTAATCTCGAAAGTAAAAAACTCTCAAAATTTCGAATTGAAATAATTTTACAGGGGGGTGATTATGTGACTCTTCACTTCCACTTTCACTTTTTGGTTTTCCATCTTTTGATTTTCACTTTTTTCAAATACAAGTGATGTCAATTTTGACGTTTTAAACGTCACCGACGAAATCGTGTTGAAGTTGCAGACTTCTAGGCTGATGAACTTTTTTTATTTATTTTTTTTTTACACTAATTGGATTAAGAATATTAAACAAAGTTTCCAAAACCATTTTATTTTTATTTAATTATATACTAGCAGAAATTTACCCGGCGTTGTCCATGCTTTTAAGAGATTTCAAATGACTTTAATGAATTTCAAGGGATTTCAACAGCGAGTAAATTTCTGCTGGTAAATAAATACAAATTTTGGGTTTTGGGAACTTTGAAAACATTTTTTGATATTTTTATTCCAATATTGTCGTTTTCGTGAAAAACTTGAAAAACTTATAAACTTGAAAACTTGAAAAACTTGTAAACTTGAAAACGTAAAAAATGGCGAATAAGAAATAAATAGGCGAAGAATCGCTTACAAAACACGTCAGTGACATTTAAAATGTCAAAATTGACATTCACATATGCAATTGGAAAAAGTGAAAATCAAAACGTGGAAAACCAAAAAGTGAAAGTGAAAGTGAAAGTTGGAGTGAAAAGTTACATAATTGACCCCCAGTTACAAATATAATATTTTCGAAAAAAAGATAACAGACTAATTCGCAGTGAAAAATATTTGATATTGATGAAACTTAAAAATTTTAAAAGAGATTTTAAAACAGAAAGCTCTTCTAAATCGATCAAGTAGCTCGACGGGCTAAACGAGTCGCTTTAAATTTAGACAACGGGCAACCCGGGTCGCATTATGCAAATTTCCAGGAGTTTTCCAACACGATTAAGTGTCCGTGATTGCTCTCGAGTTTTTCAACAGGCGCGCGAAGAACTTGACGCGAAGGTGCTCGCGACACTGAATTGAAACGCGACGTTTGATCCAAAAGTCTATGTGTGTCGTTCTTGTTGAAGGCCCCGGAACGAATTTAAATCAGGTACAAATGCTTAAAGCAAACATACCGGGTTACTCAGTTTTAAAATAAAATGTTAGAAGTTCGACGCGGGTAGCGTAATGGGGTAGTTACGAGAGAGAAGAAGTAACCCTCTTTTCATGTTCGCCACGGAGCTTGAATAAACTTGAAAACTTTCGTAATAAACCAGTTCCCGGAACACGAACTATGGCTTCGGTGAATGAATCAAAGCATGACCATTCCGAAAAAGATTCCCCTCGTTAGTACTGGTTCTCCTTTCTTTACTCAAACGATAACAAAAATCTTTTCCCTACCTTCATAATTTCATAGCCTCCCACACATCGGCTCGTCTTTGCGAATGGCTGTGCGTTTCTATTCGGAATATAATGATCGGATTTCAAAGGCATGGAGCTTCCACTTCCAAAGGAAGAGACAGATTGTATCGAAATGCATTCTCGTTATATCAAATGATGAAAAAAAAATAAAATAAATAATAATGCTTGTATGAGAAGAGGATTTCAAGTATGCCGTATTTCACGTACTTTTTCTACCTTTACGAGAAAATCAACGTTCAAAGCATATTTTTATAGATGATTGGATTGATTTTAATAACACTGACAACATATGTATTTCTAAATCTTGGAATCAAACTTTACTTGTGACGAAATAAATATTTACATTTTCTGAGTGGAAACGATATATTGACAAATATTTACCCAGTCTAGCACTTTCTCTACGGAAATAGGAAACGTATACTTGGTCTTCAAAAAATTGAGTATAAAAATGAATTCTTTTTATAATTTTCATTTATAATGTCTCTATAATGTTATTAGATTCCCATATAAATACTAGAATAGGATTGTGATGGCGTTCATAATGCATAAGCTATGCATGTTTGTTCTGAAGATTCAATGACTTCATCCTTTGAAACTTTACGATAATGCTCAAAGTCTGATTGCCTTAAAACTATTTAGTACTGCGGAAGGTGGCGCTTACGTTAAAACTTTCGTTCTAAAGAGGTGAACGCAGGCGATCGGATAAATTAGATCGTCAAAGTTCAATAATGTGATCCCAGTGAGATGCAGAAATAAAAAACTTTTTTACGACTAATTGTAAGAAGAAAAACTGTTTGCTTTTAAATCATCAAATGATCAAAAAGAGTCTATGAAATTAGTAGTTTATACTTAGCAATTTACTTTCCAATTTACTCTGAAATTTTTTCTTTTGTACATACTTCTCATAAAGAGAAATAGTAAAAAGGATTTGTAAAAATTGTCCTACATTTTTAATTGGAAGAATGGTATATACGTTGAACTAAACGAATGTTCGCGTAAAGTATACGTAAAATTCAGCTCTCCGTCAAAACTTTGAAAGCTTATTTAACAAGCCTATTACAAAGTTCATTACGAAGCTTCTGGAAAAACTAAATGCAAAGGGGATAAAGAACTTTCGCAGGCGCATTTATATTATTGTTATACATATATCTGAGGGAAAGCAAATATTATTACATAATTTAATTTCAATTAACCACAATAAACACATCATAAAATGAGCTTATCTGCAGGGCCGGCGGATCATTGGTTGTCTATCTTTCTTGCTCATTAATAATAAATTAATTAATTAATAAACTATACTATAAATATTTACTACGCAGGAATACTAATAAATAGTAAATAATAATAGTAGTAATAATAATAAAGGGGAATCAGGCACTCCCATTTGAATTTTAGTGTTCAATTACGTCTCGCAATTAGGTCAAAAGCATTTGGGAATTTATATGCGCTATTATGATTTCCAACAATCCTATCTTACAAAAGTGGTGTAACGAAATGTCTCGAAAATCTCGCATACATTGTTGTTGTAAACCTGATTGGCTTTTGATTGACTTGAAGTTGAAAGAAGAAAAACAAACTAATGGCGCATAAAAATTTCACCAAAAATCTTCGAAATCCCTTTTTAAAATTCGTTAAGATTTCTTAAAACTCCCAGAAACCTCTTGAACTCCCTTAAAAATCCACAAAAAACCATTAAAATCATGAATCTCTTGAAATCCAAATTAAAATTCACAAAAATCTCTAAAAATTCCGAAAAACCTCTTGGAATTTAACATTTAAAATCTCTTAAAATCCTTAGAAATATTATCAAATTCCATGAAATCCTTAAAAATTCCACAAAATCTTCTTAAAATTAGAAAAATCTCATGAAATCCCTTAAAATTTTACGATAACCTTCGAAATCCTTTTAAATTCTACAAAATCTTTTAAAAATCATATGTGTATAGAATATTATTTTGAAATCCCTCAATAAAAGTACCTCACAAACTTTAAAATCCTTTAAATCCCATACAATATTTTACAACTCATAAAAATCTCTTGAAATCCGTTAAATCTCGTGAAAATGTCTTAAATTTCCTAGAAATTTCTTGACATTCTTTAAAATACTACTAAATTTAAATAACCCCGTTTTTTTCTCGAAATTTTTACTTTTTGAAAAAAATTATCGTGCATAGACATTTGTGTACACGTTCTTTACGACTATGCTCTATTATTTTTTTCAAAAAGTAAAAATTGTATGAAAAAAACCGGGTTGTCTAAATTTCCTCAAATAGTAAGTAAAACATGCCTTTAAAATTCCTCGAAACTTTACGAAATTAAAAATCCTTTAAAATCCTACGAAATCTGTTAAAATCGTAAAAATCTTTTAAATTTCGTAAAAATCATTTTAAAATCGTTAAAATCCATTAAACTTCTTAGAAACTTTTTCAAACCTGTTAAAATTCCTCGAAATTTCACGACAAGATTTAAAATCACTTAAAATCTCGTAGAATTCTTAAAAACCTCTGACAAATTTTAAAATCCTTTAAATCCCGTAAAATATTTTAAAAGTCATAAAAATCTCTTGAAATCCGTTCAAATTTGTGAAAATCTCTTAAAATTCCAAGAAACTTCTTGAGATTCTTTAAAATTCTACAACACTTAAAATCCCTTTACGTCCCTTAAAAATCCATTAAAATTATTAGAAATTTTCATAAATTCCATGAAATACTTAAAATTCTATCAAATCTTTTAAAAACCAGAAAATCGCTTAAAATTCTACGAAATCTTTTAAAAATACTAAAAATCTGTAGCATTTCGTAAGAATCACTTGAAAATTGTCAAAATCGCTTAAAATTCTTAGAAACATCTTGAAATTCCTCCAAAAAAAGTGATATAACGAAACGTCGCTAAAATCTCGCATAGATTTTTGTTTCAAACCTGCTCTCTAAATTTGAATCAGCGAAATTTCATTGGTTTTTTAATGACTTGAAGTTGTAAGAAGTAAAATAAATAATCGTGCGCGTAGCGAGCGTGTTGATTTGCTAGTCATAGTAAAAAGAGTTTTTGAAAAAGTTATAGATTGCATTCTTACCTTGTACAATCAGCCTCAATATAGTTTCCGGTTTTTTGCGGTTGTTGACGACACACTGATAGTCCCCGCTGTCGGCCGACGTGACAGGATGGAACAGTAGAGTGAAGTTATTTGGAAAAAAAGATACCCGGTCACGATGATTTGAGACCGTGGTACTGCTGCTGCTGTATTCCACTATTAACACACTATTCGCGCGCCATTCCAACATTGATACCAGCGAATGTTCCGACACACCGGGACATTCGAGGGTAACATTTTTTCCTGCCTCGGCAATGATCTCCCTTATCGGCGGATTCATCTCCTCTGAAAAAACATAGGAAAAAAACAACAATCAGAAATTCGTTCTGTAACATTTTTTTTCAAATACATACAAGCATAATTAATAAAGTATGATTCATCTTTTTCACATTTGTATTTTTCTCAATAACTTTCAACTACAGGAAAACGTGAAATAATATCCTCATATATTCCCCCCCGTGTTATACTTTTTACAATACATAGAAGAAAATTTAATAGAATTGTTAATTAATAATTCCATTAGCTATAAAACCGATGAGTATATATTTTCATTTTCACCAGCTGACATTTATTTCATAATATTGTCAGTTATGACGTCGCAAAAATAAGGACACAAAATAATAACAAATTTAAACAAAAATGTACAATCAATACGAGATTAATTAAAGCGCAAACCTTCATTGAACAAAGTGTTGATTGCATGAAAATTGTACACGATGCTATAATTACTTGTCAAAAGACATTGAATGGAGACAATGAGATATAACTCTACAATATTACATGACTGATTGATACTCCTCATTATTTTCAAATATTGCACCTAAAACAGAGAATGGATAATAATGATGACCTACATTGTTTACTATTCATGGATGTTCAATATGCACGTAACCTATGATAATAAAAATAAAATGACATATTCGAATCGCCATAAATGTGTAACATGTATTATTAACTAGAATAAAAACTACCTTCGCAGGTTATCAAATGCAAACAGTAATGATTTAAATAAATGGCATTGTTAAGATGCTATACTTTTGTAACTATAACATCAATGTTTATTGAATGATAAAGATGGTTATTGAATATTGATTTAATCAATGAACACCGACTCCATAATTATCGTAAATGTATATATATTCAAAATGGGGTTGAGTATGAGCTTGTTATCTGTCCTTTCATTTTATTACGCAATTAAAATCAGTAATTTAAGTAAACATATAATTAGTAAAAATTAACAATGTGACATACTGCCAGGTTGTTAATTTTTCAATTTACTTTATGGAATGGATTAAATTAATATTGAATGTATAGTTGAATTACAATTAAATGTAATATCATTTTTTCTAGGCGAAATAAAAAACGATCTAGTTTCGTTGGTATAGAAGAACGCTTTGTCTTCTTGAATGGAAAACGTCTCTGGAGGGCAGAGCGTTTTATAAACTTTTTTTTCTATTTCTTGTAAAGGAGATGTTTTGTTCAGAAAAATGTTGTCCTGTGTCTGTATCTAAGTGCGCTAGCGAAATAGGGAAAGATTCAAGGGACTAGCTTTTTATGTGTGTACTTGAAACGATTCAGTGTATTGAAACGTGAAAAAGAAAGCACTAAGGTAAGGTAAACCACTTAGGATTTACTTGGGAAGAGGAAAGCTTTCATGTACAAAATAGCTCTCTATATATTTAGAACAAAGAAGAAGAAAGTCCTATCAAGAAAATCATTTCCACTATTTACTAAAATAGTTATTGCGCTTAAATCAAGAAAACGAAAACCCTTGATAGGGTTTTTAAATTAAATTAAATTAAACTATATTTTGCCCACGAAATCGGCGAACAATTCCCCCATTTTTCCCGCTTACAAATATAAGGCCACTATTACGATAGAATCATCATAAAATGCATATTTTTAAATAATTTTTAAGAATAAGAATTTAAGTAATGAAAAAGTCGCGCAGTTGAGTTGCAAGGAATGCGTACAAAAATTAATTAATATCAGTCATCAAAGCACATATTCCTATCTTAAAAAAGTGATGTAACTATATATCGAACACATTGTTGTTAAATATCTCGAAAATATCAAACACATTGTTTTCGAAAACCTGATTGATTTGGAAATTACGCGAATTTTGTGAATATATCGAATTTCACAGTATTTCAAGGAGTTTTATGAAATTTATTGTGTGATTTTCAGAAATTTTAAGACATTCTACCAGTTATTGGGAGTTTATAGAATCTTAAGAAATTTAAAGGGTTTTGGTGAGATTTAATTAAATTTTCAGAAATTTTGAAGTATTTAACGAAATTTTCATGCGATTTTAAATAATTTAGGAGAATCAAGTGATTTTATGAATTTTAAAGGAATTTTGGGAGATTTCATGAGATTTTCAGAAATTTTAAGGAATTTGACGATATTTTGTGAAATTTTAAGTAATTTGAGGAACTTTTAAGAGATTTCATGAGATTTCATGGAATTTTGAATAATGTTAAGAAATTTAAAAGAGTTTTACGAATTTTATTGATTTCAAGGGATTTGACAAGATTTCATTGGATTATAAGGAATTTTAAGGGATTTCATGACATATTTCATGATATTTTAAGTAATTTTATGGGATTTGACCATATTTTGTGGAATTTTAAGGGATTTTACAGTATTTTATGGGATATTAAGTAATTTTATTTTATTCTATTTTAAGGACTTTGACGGAATTCAAGGGATTTTACGAAATTTCAGTTGATTTTAAGGAATTTTAAGAGTTTAAATGAGACTTCACGATATTTTAAGTAATTTTAAGAAATTTAAAGTAATTTCACCAGATTTTGAAGAATTTTAAAGGTATTTCAAAATGTTTTGTGAAACTTATGGAGATTCCTGAAATTAGAAAAAAAGTTACAAGTTTCCGTATTTCAAAAATGATAAATTCTCAATTATTTTGTATAGTTTTAAAATCCCTAAAAACATTTGAAAATCCTTTGATTTGAAATTGTTTAGAATCCTCTGAACCTTTTTAGCAAAAGGTGTGCAAAAACGAGAAATTAATCGCGCGCATAGCGCGCGAATCATAATTGCTAGTGTCATTAAAAAAGGTGAGAAGGTAATTTGTTTAATAAAAATATGCGAGAAATACGATTCAAAAGAAATTCGGATTGGTTTTGATGTAGATTTCTTTGAAAAATTATGTATTGATTAAAAAAATATACAAATTTCTAGAATCATATATTTCACTGAATTGACATTTCAATAGGGATGTTTCACAATTTTAGATAAAATAATTTTTTAATACATAATTTTAATCTAAACTCAAGGTGCATTTAAAATATTTTTCTGTTGAGTCGTTCAACGGAAAAAAATTATTAAAAATTGAGGACGAGAAAACACTTATTTTCAAATTGGTGTCACGTGGATGTCACATGACTCAGAGGTTCTCATAATTATCAATATGACGATGTGGCCTTGATGGAAACCAGTGCTGGAGAAATTCTGCCATTGGCTGTAATCTGGCGCGTAATTCAAAATTGAATTATATTAATTCGATTTTAAATCAGGCGCCAAATTTTGACCAATGGCAGCATTTCTCTGGTGCTGCGCGCGCAGGCAGCCAACTTTGAGAGCACAGATTTGAGAGCACAGATTTGAAAGTCACTGACACATAAGCTGTGATTGGTGGAAAATCCGACCCCTCTGACGTCAGAGGGTCCCTCCAATCAAAATCGTGATAGAAAATTTATATTTCAACATTAAATTAAAAATAGTAAATAATACGCAAAAAATATTTTATGGACGTTTTTAAAATTATAATTTTATAAACTATAAGATCCATTCATTGGAAAACTGATATCTAACTTTGGAAACAACCCTATTGTGATTCTCATTTAAAAGGCTGTAAACAAACATGATAACGAGTCTACTTGAAATTATACTTTAAAACGTCACTTCAAGCGTTCCTTCACTAATTCATTCGTTATTCAGTCGTGTGGGAGAAGAAGCTTGAGGAGATGTGAGTGAATAGAAGTGAAGTGAAGGGAAAAGAGGTATTTTATTTATGCTGCCTCAGGCAACTAAACCCTTGGGATTCGAACCACAAACTAGTTAAACTAGTACACTTAATGTGCATGATTCTGGTTCAGAAGGAATTGAGATGTAAAAGTGCATGCACATGCACGAAGAGAGATAGAAGACAAAGTTACTTGGGAAAGGAACTCAAAAAATTGATTTTATATTCACATCAAACGATGTCTTAACTTTATGAATTGGTATACAAATTTCTACATATAGTGTTAAACTTCACTGCAGCTATGATAATAAAAATATTTTACAATAAGAACACACAAAAAATAGCACTCAAAATTTATGATTCTGACAAAAGAAATGGAATCTCTCTCTTATTTGAATCTCTAATCAAAAATCGGTTCTGACTTGAAATGCCTAAAAGGATTATTGCAATCCTTTGATTTCATTGTACGCGGGTATTCTTTTGTAAATACAATTTTAATTAGGACGAGTAATCCTACTAATTACGCCCTTTCATCCGCACATATAGCTGTCTCAATCTCTCAATTGCATTATAGCCTTTGTCTCAAAAGCGCTATTTGAAAAAGCTGATTTCACTTTCCTTTTGAACCGGGAAATAGCAGCAAATCTTTGCTGAAATGAAATGAAATGAATTCATCCAAAAAGTATGGAAAGTGGATAATTTAAGCAATTTTTCTTATGGGACTTAAAGCCTGGCGTCTGCTAAAATTTACTCTAAATCCGCCAATCAGATTGCATGAGTCCGGGTTTACTCGAGGATCTTACTTTAATCGAATATGAAGGAAGCTCTGCCCTAGTTTCGACTGTACAGACTTTGTTTAGCTCTCGAAATTTCAATCTCAAATTAAACAACAAATGTTACAGGTTTGCTTTATACTTCAAGCTTTACGAACGACGTACATTTTTGAACCAAAAGTTTATATTGCTCACATTCGGAGGCAAAATTAGCAACAAATTATTGGAACTTTTGCCAATTTTCATCATCCGGAAAGACTTGTTATGAAAGTTTGATATAAATGTAATATCATGGCTTAAAATAACTTTATTACATTCTAAAATGACATTTCCACTGAGTGTTTAATTAAAACGAGAAATATTTATTAAATCAACGTAAATCAAAACTTTATTTAACTTTTTGTACACCCTTTGCTAAAAAGGTTCGCAGAGGATTCAAAAAAATTTCAAATCAAAGGATTTTAAAGTGTTTTAAGGGATTTCAAAAATTATACAAAATAATTGAGAATTTATAATTTTTGAAATATAGAAACTTGTAATTCCTTGTCTAATTTCAGGAATCTCTATACGTTTCATAAAATTCCTTAAAATCATTTTAATATCCATTAGAATCTGGTGAAGCTCCTTTCAATTTCTTAAAATTACTTGATATTCCTTAAAATGACTTAATATTACTCAAAATACCATGAAGTCTCATTAAATCTCTTAAAATTCCTGAAAATCAAGTGAAATTTTGTAGAATCCCTTAAAATAACTTAATATCCCATAAAATACCGTAAAATATCCGTAGAATCCCTTAGAAGTCTTTAAAATCACTTCACATCCCATACATCTTAAAATCCCTTTTACATCCTTCAAAATTTGTGAAATTCCTTTAAATCTCGTAAAATCACTTGATATTCCTTAAAATTCCACAACCTATCGTTCACGGTGTGCCTGAACCAACTTTTAATCCAAGGTCATAGCACATCAAATTAACTTTTTTAGTTCGATTTAGGGGCTCAAAAATAGTGCGCAAAAAAATTTCGAGCGAAATCCCGAGAGCCGTTTTTGAGAAAAGTGTTTTTTATGGGTTAAAAATAAAAATTTTCAAAAAAATGTGATGCATATTTTTATT
>JAUESH010000024.1:5145230-5158263 GCA_032275165.1 Synergus magnus | reverse complement strand
TAAATTTAAACTATCTTTAATTTACTTCAGAGTGTTAATTTGACATTCAAGGGACTGATTAAGATGAGGAAATGAGTATAACGTTCAAATAAACAAATTTTTGTGTTGACTGTATTTTAAACTGGAAACAGTTTACAAATATTTATTGATTAGCATTTAAAATAATTCTGTATGAATGAAACTTGTAATGCCTATTGTTCTTTTTAAGTGGAACAATATTTCTGGATAAAAAAGAATTGGGAAAAATATTTCGTTCATTTGAACGTTCAAAACTTCTGGTACATGTATATACGTAAAAGTAATTAACGTTATAACGAAGACAAAGATGTACATCTGTCTCACGGTTCGATAAAATTAAAAGGCATTATAAGATCTAGTAACTTCTTGTTATATAATTTCTTGTTACGTAATTCAGTAATAATTATTTTTACAAATTATAAGCATTAATCTTCTCTCCCTACCCTGATAATGAACTGCCTTTTCAATTGTAACTGAAAAATGTATAAAAATTGAAAGATAAATAAGCCATTTATCAAATTTCAAATTCACCCAAATGTACATACTTTTGAAAGCATCAATTTTCGCATTCAAGAATTACAGTATTCTACAGCCATGATGGAATTACAGCAGAATTTCCAGCTAGCGAATTCAGTACTTATCATAAATTCAAACAATATAATTCCCTAATAGAGCCGACTTATATAGCCTCAAAACTAACAATAAGCTATAATAGAGAAGCAAGCACGATTGTTCTAAATAATTAGCACTAGATTGGAAGTGAAGCCTAGGAATTAGACTGTCTTCAAGATTATATTAGTTACAAGATTTCTTTACATCAATAACTCTCAGAAAACAATACTACTCATAACTATATATTTAAATGCATGCCTATTTTAGAAGTAATAAAATTCACAGCAAAATACCTAGATTTTTAAATTATGTGATTATGTATTTCAATTATTCAAAAATGCTAAATCAACAAGCTTGGCACCTCGAAACTTTTCAGAACTACTCAGAGTGAATTCTCTAGCGTGAAGTCAGTCCAGTCAAAGAAAACTTCATTTAAAAAAGAATGTGAAACGAGGGTAAGTGCGTAGTGGATTATAAGAGAGCTAGATCTCCTCTTTATAAACTTTTTAAACTTTCAAGAATCTTAGACACTTTTTAAAACTTTAGTAGAAATGCAATATAGTTCAAGTTTTCAGACCATATACAACAATAAAATTACAAAACACTCAATATATTTATGTATATACTTATATTAATTATGTTAGAGGCATCTTTTGTAAAAAAAAAGAAAAACCTGAAATTTTATTCATCACTTTCTAAAATCTCCTGATCCACAGCTAGGGGAAAAGTTTTCACACCGCGAGGGAGTCTGACCCACCTATTAAATTGTTTCCCCTTTGCGATATCGTGCTTGCACCCTCTTTTGAAATCCATCTCCACTGGTACTGAGAAGGTTACGTGTGGAAGGGGGTAATGTATGCAAATCATGCTGGTTTCTGGAACGCAGAGAGAGAGGGAGAGAGAGAGATGCAGAGAAGGAATTTATTGCCAATGGAATCAATTGTCCACGACGTTCGAATTCACTTGAAAATCCATTTTTCGAGCTCGCACCTTATCGATCTAATCACGTCCACAGGTAGAGTTGATGGAGCGTAGCACTTGTTACAGTGGCTATATGTATAAGGGAGTAAGGAATTCATCCCCTTCCTTTGAACGAGTCGCGTTATTCCTATGAGCATTGAGCGCACGCACGAGTAAACATCGAATAGAATGGTCCCAAGAGAAAAAAGAATTACCAACATTAAAATGCAACTTTGCTTTTCTAACATATACATATACTACACCGCGAAATGCTGACACGATCACTTCACAATAGGTTGTTCAAAAAGAGAAATTCACGCCATGAGAAACTTTTCGTCCAAGTTTCAATTCCCAACAGAGGAAACGATCAATCGGTTAAGTGTGCATGTAAAAATGTCACTATAACCGTTTTCAACAACTTGAAAGTTTCGAATAGAATCAATATTTTGTTTCGAATAAACTACGTTAAATATTTGCATTTTTCTATTGTTTTAAACAAATTAAAGAGGGGTGCCAACATTAGGCGAAGGTGCCAACAATTGGTGCTCTTACCCTAGTTAATAATAGTATTATTAATTAGGGATCATCCATAAATTACGTAACAGCTTTCGATTCCAGTAATCTCTTCTTACGAAAATTTGTTGCAAAATTCATGGGTCCAGGATAGTAAATCCGAATAGAATGAATATGTTGCCTAATTTAAAAAATTCCATTTAAAGATTCTATTTAAATATATGTATTATTTCCTTCCCACTTATTTTATTTTTTATTCCATATTCTTTAAATTTCTCTTTAATTTAAGACCTACCTGAAGATTTCATCACATTTCTAATGCGTCAATTACATTGATGAAAAAAATATAAGAGAAAATAAATTAACAGTTTAGGGGGGTGGGGGTCTAAATTAATATGTTACGACCTGTATTTTTACATGGGAGAGAATGGGATCCAAAATTGTCGAAAAAAGTGTTACATAATCTATGGATGGCCTCTTATTTAAAAAATTGACTTTGAAAATCTGAAGAAATTCTAAAGCAGTGGTCAGGACCCCATTAGAACCTCGTCAAAGTTTCTGCACGGGTGGTACACAAGACAAGAAAATGATATCAAGAGTGAAGGCAGAATTGATTAAAAATCACCCTGCATAATCAGAACTCTCCGTTAATTTGAAGCACGCCTTGAAGAGTTAATTAAATGCCTTCGTTACGAATTGTAACCAGGAAACATTGATTTGAAAAAACAAAAACAACAATTCTGGCTCTTATAATTGCGCGAAATACAATAATTACAGTTTGATGCAAATATAACTTTCTCATAATAATCATGAATTTCCACAACCCACAGATATGCAGTTCCAATTAAATTTATTTTCCAGTCACCTAACAGGTTAAAAGATGGTTGCATTCTGACACACTGTGGTTTGAAGCAAACATCGATCCATCATTATCGCAAAAGCAAAAGGGGCTATATTGCAATCGTAATCCAGACAACAACTGAAATCACATATAGTTTAAAGGTGTATGTTATGTGATGTTATTACAGGATATTATCCGATTAACTCGTACGAATAGAATCACAATTGGATAGAGATTGAAGAGTATAATCCACCAAAGAGATTTTCGTATAGTATCCTCTCTCTTCAACGAAAAAGCTGAGTTAAGCACATTACAAGCACACGTTGTTTCATTTCACTATCCTTTACTTTGTCATCAGAGAGTGAGTCAGTGTACATGCGAGTATTTTCGCGAGTCGGTAGTATAGATATATTCTCTTTGTCACAGCTTATCCCTTGGCTTCCTCGCCTGCGAGGCTAACTCCCCGTTTTCGGCTAGCATCCACATCGTTACATTAAACGCGCCATTCTATTCCATTTCACCCTCTTATGTCCCCGACCCCAACTTATATCTCTTTATTCCGCCCTTTCGCTCTGTGGTTCGATGATTTCAACGAATGTCAATTTGCCAAAACCTCCTAATGCCGGGAATCATCTTCCGACCTTATTATTATTATCATGGCGGGGAGAAAGAAATCTATCCAAGAGGATACGTGTAGACACTGCAGTAGTCATAGTTAGACTCTTCCGCCACAAATATACAGCTTTACGGCTTTCATGTCAAGTCCACTTTCTTGGTCTCGGAGTCCATAATTTTCATGCGGACGTGAGAATGATACTAAACTCTAGAGTGTTTATTAGGGTAGTTCAAAAAATTATTTTTTTCTTTTGAGTAAGTAATCCCTCAACATTCTTTTTGTTTAATTCATTCATAAATTTACCACTTTTTGCACTCCTTTTGCTAAAAAGATACAAAGGATTCTAAACACGCTATGTAAAACATGTCTTCGAGAATTTTCCATAAAATTTTTGGGACGCTAATTGACGCAAACTTTCCGGAATTTCCCCAAACATTTGGTAAAGAAAATTCCTAAAACACTCTTGGGGAATATTACTCCACATTTTGTGATTGTTTCCCAAGATTTCCCAAGATTAAAAAAATTCGCTAAATGCTAATGAAAAGGAGGTAGATTCGCATTGCGTGACTTTTTAGTAGGTATTTTCTAATTCAGAAAGATTTGGGGAATATTTCATCATTTTTCCAAAAAATTACCAAAAGATTTAGAAAGATTCCCTAAAAAATTGTATTTATTGTTCAATTTCCCAAATTTTAGGAAATTTTTCCAAAATATTTGGGAAATTTCCAAAAGTTTTAGCGAAATTCCCGAAAATGTTAGTGAAAACCATTTTCCAAAAAAAGTGTTTAATTGGAAAAATAGGGTATTTCAAAAGTATGAACAATAATTCAGAATTTTTAATTTTTGAAATATAAAAACATTTTAATTCCTGGCCTAATTTCAGGATACTTAATAAGTTCGTAAAATTCATTGAATTCCCTAAAAATCCTTAAAATTACCTAATATCCCATAAAATATCGTCAAATTCCTTTAAATTTCCGAAAATCTCCAGTAAATTTTATAAAATCCTTTGAAATTTCTTAATATTATTCAAAATCCCATGAAATCTTATTAAATCCCTTAAAATATCTGAAAATCCAATGGAATTTCGTGAAATCCCTTGAAATCACTTTAAAGTTTCTAAAATTACTTAAAGTTACAAAAAATATCGTTAAATCCTTTAAAATTATTTTAAATCCCATGAAATCTCGTTATAAACTTTCAAATAGATGAAAATCCAATGAAATTTCTTCAGATTTTTAGATTCTTTAAATTTCTTGAAATTGTATAAAATCCCAATAACTGATAAAATCTCTTAACATTTATGAAAATCGCAATAAATTTCATAAAATTCCTTAAAATACCGTTAAATCCTGTAATATTTCCAAAATTTCAATAAATTTCGTAAAATTCGAATTCTCTGTCTTAATACAATCTTTTTGACAACAATTGTTTTGACAACGAAAATAGTCTGAAGATAGTTTTCAAATTCGATACATTCACACAAATTTGCGCAATTTCCAAAAAAACCAATCAGGTTTTCGACAACAATGTGTTCGATATATCGGTAACATCACTTTTTTAAGATCGGATATAGGAAAAGAAAAATTACTCTTTTGTTTGTATAAAAATTACAAAGCAGGTTGATAACAACAAAATGACAGATTACGTCAACAGGTGAAACGATTTACTTCTTTCATTGGAAAATATGACTGATTTTTTGAACCTGATAGGTTTCACCAGTTATTGACATCATAGACTGAAACAATACTATTGTTGTTTCAATTTCTATTGATTGATAATTTACTTTCTGCTTTGACCAATTCGCTTCTCGTCTTGACCATTCGACAAAATGTTGGGAACAATTCCAGAATCGGTCATGGTGAATTAAGCACTTCACGTAACCCTCTTTGCCCTTTGGATTTGAGACTGAAGTGAGGACGAGCACTCTGATGCGGAATAGGAGGACAAGGCCGAGGGCAGGGCAAGACCAACTTGGAAGAAACGACATCCAACTTTACGTCAAAGCAGACTTGCATAAAGGCACCCAAAAAGGAAGACACAGCTCTTCGTCAATAGAGAATATCTCAATTTTATTCGAAACCCTGGGAATTCTTTGACCGCATTTTACTTCCCTTCTCGTGAAGAGTGCCATACGTACTATGCGAATTATTCGTCTGAAAAACAAATATTTCGCACAACTACAAATCTAATTTCATGATTATCCAAAGAACACTGGTAATTCTTTCTATTTAAAAATGATGCTAAAATATTTAAATTAAATTAAACTTCATATTAAAAATTCCTAGAATTTCGACATTTGTTTACTGAAAGATACGTTTTTAATGTGGAAATATTTGAGGCTTTCAAAATGAGTTTACAGAAAAATTCGAAAAAAGTTTTTATCAGTTTTTGAGGCATTTGAAAAATGTTGTTATGTGAGAAAGAGTGAACTCTGGATATGCTAAATTCCATTTAGGTCTAAAATAGTCAGAAGATATTTGGCAAATATACGTAGAAATACGTCAATTTGAAAAGTTGAAGGCTGCTAGATATTGTTCTATTAAACTAATTAAATCTCTTTTGTCTTACTGATTTGACATGGAGTACCCGAATATGTAAGACCTCCCCCTTTTTAGTTCGAACATGGGAATGACTGCAATGGTCATTCAGGGTAGCCACAAGATCCAATTTTTCAATTTTCCTGACATTTTACTAGCCACAAAAAGAAAAAAAAATTTCGAATAAAAACCTTGACCAATTTCGTAGGTGTGAGTAAAATAGCAGCTTTTAGTGAGTATCTATACATATATAACGAAATAGAAGCAAGGTAATATCTTCAGCTCGAACCGTAGAGCTGCCGAGAAAGCGAAGGGGTCTTGATATTCAAATGAAATACTTTTAAAGCCTGCAAGCCTGACTACCGGATCCTTCGTGGGGGCTACAATACCGCGAAGTTGATTCACTCGAGAGTAGTTTGGAATCCTTTGGCTTAATAACTTTTCCGAGCTTCTACGCAAATGTGTCGCGTAACGGTCCTGTGGCACAGTGAGAAGAGATTCTACAGATAAAAGCTTCTTTTGCTATAGCTAACCTTGACGAGATATGTTTATATGCCGGAACGAATCCTTTGCACGACGCCAGGGAGAAAAATCCGACTAAGAAAATTTTTCCCGGCGCCATCATTACAGTAAGGTTATACGCGAGATACGAGAGAATCGTCTACACTGTATTCAAGAGGAAAAAAAAAGGAATATTCGCGGTGTCCAATACAAATGAAACTTTCACGACGTTTAGCTTACTCTTGAGGAAAGTGTATTTCACTGAGAAGAAATGACGAGGAAAATTATATTCGCCAAGACTCAGAAATAAATGAATGAATTCTAGCACACACAAATGCAACTTTTACGAAAGATAAAGAATATCCACGGCTGCCACAGACTAATTTACTTCAAAAACTTAACAAAAGTGACTAATTTGATCTAAAAAGTGACCAAAAGTGACTAATTTTGAATTTAATTTGATTTAATTATACATATATTTGATCGGCTTGCTTTGACATGATTTGATGAAATTCTAGTGCTGAATTTGGGGTTGAATACCGAGGTCACAATTTCCAGAATAAATTTTACAAGATACACAAATTGTAATTCATTTTATTACAAGCTAAACAAGCCTTTCACAAAACTTCGAAATTCCTTAAAATTCATTAAAATGTCTTAAAATTCCTAGAAACTTCTTAAAATCATTAGAAATCTCATCAAATTCCATGAAATCCTTAAAAATTCTACAAAATATTTTAAAAATTAGAAAAATCTCTCGAAATGACTTAAAATTTTACGACAACCTTCAAAATCTTTTTAAATAATAAAAACCTTTTGAAATCCCTGACTAACTTTAAAATCCCTTAAATCCAATAAAATATTTTAAAAGTCATAAAAATCTCTTGAAATCTGTTCAAAGTCGTGTAAATCTCTTAAAATTCCTAGAAACTTCTTGAAATTCTTTAAAATTTTACGATAATATTTCAAATCCCTTTATATCCTTTAAAATTCATTAAAATTCATTCCATAAAATCTACTAAAAATCATAAAAACCCCTAAAATCCCTTAAAATCATTAAAAACCTCATAAAATTTCATAAAATCCTTAAGAATTTCATAAAGTTTTTTAAAAAAATCATTAACGTCTCTTGAATTCTATTAACATTCCTGGAAATTCCATGACAACATTTAAAATCCCTTAAAATTCCAGAACCTTTTTTAAATTTAAATTTCACGAAAATCTTCAAAATCGCTTAAAATTCGTGAAAATCTCTTAAAATTGCCAGAAACTTCTTGAAATTCTTTAAAAGTCTACGATAACATTTAAAATCCATTTATATCCTTTATAATCCATTAAAGGTATTAAAAATCTCATAAAATTCCACAAAATCTTTTAAAAACCATAAAAATCTCTTGAGGTCTCCTAAAATTCAATTATTTTTTAACATTTTTCCTAAAATAATTCTTGGATGACCTGAAAAATTAATGAAAAATTAGGTTGCGCACCGTAGTTTGAACATTTAAAGCATTTCACCTTCAAATAAAAATTTCTCTTTGTATTCTCGTGGAAAGTTTACTCTTAGCAGCAATTCGCACGCATCAAAGCTCCACAACATACTCCAGCAATTATAAATACGAAATTCTTTTCCGTTTCTCTGGCACTTTAAATATTTATACTCTTTTTCTAGTTTAGAAATCTCTGCGACAAAAGAGTTTCCATGTAGGAAAATTAATTTTGTAATTTCCTTTTAAAATATCTTAAACGGGAATTGAAGCAATTTATTGAAATTAATTAAAAATTCAGCAGATGAATTTGATTTTAAAAACGGCACATTTACCCTGTATGGTTTCTTTCTTTGTTCGTTATTATGCTTAGCTTAAAGCAACAGATTCTTTAACATTGCGTCTCGGAAAAATTTCCATTCTTCACACCTTTAGAGCGTAGGCTGTTTATCGGGATAATGTGGACTATATAGATTACTCTAGATATTATATTATAGTCGTGGGATATTGTTAGGATATAGCAAGAACACGAACGAGCTCGTCTCTCGGCTTCTCTCGCAGGTCGATCGTTAATCTCATAGCAAGCTTTAAGAGTATGCCTTAGACGTTATACTGTATGTACTTTGTTAGGAAGAGTATACAAGAAAAAAAAGTGCCCATGTTGAAATAAAATGCACGACTATCGAGGGCAAATGGTGATGAATTAAGTCTCGTGCGGAAAAATTATAAAACATGAAAAAAAAATAAGCTAACATATAAAAAAACTACTTTGAAACGATATTTAAAATTTCTTTGTGAAAGAAAAATGAAATGAAAAAGATAAAGAAGATGGAAAGGAAGAAATATGGAAAATGAATATTTAAGTAAGAATGGAGATTTCTAAAAGGAAAAATGTATGTTGATGAAACTGGAAACTCCTTAGTCTTATCCCTTTTTTTTCAAGCAATCGTTTTGAAGTATAGGACAAGTGTCCATTTTTCAGTTAGTTTTATGTTCAAGTACCTAATTTATTTCTCCACGTTGGAAGGCTACGAAAGGACGAGGGTGAAAAATAGGCTAGGTTAATGTGTTCCATGGGGATTGTAGACAAGAGCTATGGGATCTGTGCAACTAAATGGTCTATGGACTCGCTCGAGATCCCTCAGGGACTTTTTATACGATAACCAAACCCATGGAAAACAAAGAGAAGCCTGCACGAAAAGGTCCCGTAAGAATTAGAGACAGGCGATTGCAGATTTCCATTCTAAGTATCCTAACTGCAAATATTTTTGTAAAATATAATAGTATTTGGAATTTTTTTCTTGAAGTATTTCACAAATATAAACTACTACAAAATTTCGACTATATTATAAATTCATATTACTATATTATTAATATTAATTATAAAACGCTTTCATCGCTTTAATTTCTGAAAGGCACAGTATAAGATTATAAAAAAATTACAGAATAAATGATTTAACCTTTAATTATTTTCCTGGTTTCTCAGACATTACTGAACTAACAAAAGAGTCTAAATAGACAAAGTCTGAGAGAAATGAGAATGAATTTCGTATTTAATTGTTCGCGTTTGCAGCATCTTGACGTGCGAATTGCTAAGAGGAAATCTCGTCCTTTTAGACTCTTTGGATGAATAAATGGAGGATCGGTTAAGTGCATTTAGCCTCGGGGCTCCGTTATAACTTAATCCGCCTCCACAATCCAGCAGACTAGTGTGTGCGCTGACGGAATCAGTCGTGCGAGGGGAGGATGCACCCCTTTTGTGTCCTGATTGAGCCGAAAAATTCAGACAGACTGCTCTTGCCTCAAAGTGCGTGCAGGGAATTCGATATCTTCTATTATTTGATTTCTTTTTCTAAAATGAATCTTGAATCTTAAACAGATTTTTTTCACAGAGAAAACGAAAAATATTAGATAAAATCGAAATAGTCTCGGAACCTTTACAAAAATTAATAAAAAAAAAATTAAGGGCACAAAACTGTAAGCAAAACACCTTTCAATTCAAATCAACAATTAGAATTTCGTACACTTTGGATGCTAAAAAAATTGAATTTCTATCACTATTATATTTTTAAATGTCACACCTAATCTAAAACGACTCTCTTTAAAAAAAAAACAACAGAAGAAAAGAAACTCACAAAGCTTTTCACTGGGGAAACCGAGCTACTTTGTAGTACCATGAAACTCGATAATTTAAATGTACAAGTTTCAATCGTTTTCTGCTGATCGTGTTGCGATACTGGTTTCTCTGAGATTCAGTAGCTCCCATTCAAATTGGGTCAGGAAATATAACGTAGTTAGTTTTAATCAATTTACGAGCATTAACTTCATTTTCGAAACCAATTCGCTTGAAGTTACAGAATTTAAAGGGAAACTCTCTGTCTAAAACGTCTCCGTCTTTCAACTAATTACTTTATAATCTGTATATCTATTCTTGAGAATTAGAGGAAAAGAGCATGACAAAACGATTGAAAATTAAGTGAAAATTAATGAAAGTTATGTAAATTTCTGCTGGAAACTAATCTTTGAAAATCAGTAGATAGACTTGTTCATCATTCCAATATAATCCATTAATTCTCAGCAATTTCTTCTCATCACAGATATAATGGTTACTTAACCACATTTAATTTCTTAATGTACTATCCCTGGGTTAATATAATATATGTCTCTTTTAATTTACCCTCTACTTTATCAAATAGCGGAAGGAATTTTGCGCAGACGTCGTACTTCTGCTTGTGAGTTTTCAATTAAGCGCACGCGAAGTAAGTATAAAACGATGGATTGCTGAAATAATACAGGCAAATCTTTGCGTGGCAGGAGTAACTTATGGCAAAACAAATAAGCCCTTAAATCAAGTAATGACATTGCCGGGATCACAGTGGTTCAGCAGTTCAATTATAGGGAAAATAGGGGATTTTTTCATCGAAAAAAGGGGATTTTTTTTTAAAAAAAAAGGGAATTTCTTTTCTTTTAAAAATACCAGCGTAAAGAAAACAAAGTTAAATGTAACACTCTTATAAGGCCACGACAAGTTTCGCCATCAATCATAATTGGGTTTTACTAGACAGCGTGTCTACTAAATTTAGCCCACCAAATTCCCAAACGATTCCCGCTTATAAATATAAGGTCCCTCTTATGATTAAAGCATAATTTGCTTCTTAACACCTATTGTTATTAAAAAAGGTGACTAGGTGAATTTTTTTTTAGAAAAATAGATGAGAAATATAGGTGACAAAAAATTGAAGCAAACTTAAACCAACAAAATGGAAAAAAAAAATTTGACCAATCCATGTCAATAAAATTTAAATTACGAATTCAAATTGAAGTTTATTAAATTTCTCAGAAAAACATTTAAAAAATTAAGCAAATTCTTCTCAAAAAGACAATATTTCAAATATGAATTTCAAAGAAACTTTACAAAATTCAGAAGAATGTAAAATAATTCAAAAGAGTTCGGAGTAAATTCTCAAGAAATTAAACTGATTTAATTTAAAATAATTCAAGGTGAATTGAAAAAAAAAACTGAAACCAATTCCATATCAAGATAAATGCGCAATTGTGGCGCGCATTTTTGAGTAGTATAAGAAAATTTAATCGCAGCCTAAAAAATAGGGAAAAAAAGGGGAAAAAGCGGACAAAAGCCCCAAATATATGGATTATAGGGTATTTTGAGAAAAATAGAGGAAAAGGGGAAAAATAGGGAAAAAGGGGGAATAGGGGAATGACTGTGATCCCTGACATTGTCATCAAAAGGAAAAAATGAAACTCAGAAAAGAACTATTTACGAGTACCATCTCACATTACGTTAAGGAAAACTTTTATTTCCGATTGACCACACTAATGGCTTTTCCTACACCATATTATCTTTCACGTAACGTGACAACCACCAACCTTTAGTGGTGGTCGTCTTGGAAGTAAACACACTTGAGTGGTCCTTGGGTTAGACGACAGACGTTGACCAAGCAAAATGGAGGAGTGTGAGGAAAGTAAGTTCGTTTGTACGTGAATTAAAAAGAAAAACGAGACCTACGTGCTGATATGAAGACCTCGACGCGATGAGCTTTTGCCGTCGTACATCTCGACGGAAAAGTGATTAGCGTCCAAGTTGTGTGAAGTGAGTAAGAAGAAAATTCCAAAAGTGAAGTTAAGATCTGGTATAATAGATACAACATAGGTCAAAGTATCCTTCGATATACTTGATATCGATTGACAAGTCTTCGACAGTTAGCTAACGTAACTTCAGTGAGAAATTCGAGACAAGTCCGTGGCTACAGGCTGCTCTTACGTAAAGCTTCTTGATGCAGAGATTCTGGGGAAATTTAATTGATTGTTATTCTGCTGTTCCTGCAGGAATCGCAAGGAAAGTTTCGCGATAAGTTCTGTTTGAAGCCCCAACTCTACACCAGTGGCCAGCACCCGTGGCGGTCCTCTAGCTTTCCGCACAATCCCTTTTGCTCAAGTTCATTGAGATGCGGAATCAGTCGAGATTGTTCGAAAGTTATTGCGGTCCGTTGCCTCCACCAGGGATCTCTTGGAGTGTTTGACAATTTGCAATCTCGGATCACACAGAGTTTTAATACACTCCTGTTCCTATCCTCCACAGATATCTGCACTATATTCTTTAGTGTCATCCCTTAACTTCAGCGAACTTTCTAAACTATGGAAATTCTACTTCCCACAGTGTGTTGAATCTAGAACTTAGTATTCGCCCTAAACCGGACTCAGAGAAGATAAACATTGCTTAACAATCTTGAATAAATATCAATGCGAAGAATCTATTCCAATCCAGTCTATTTGTTCAGAAGTACTAGGTTTTACCAAAAATTTTTAATAAAAATTTACGAATACTAGCAAACCAACACGCGCGCTACGCTCACGATTATTTATTTTACTTCTTACAACTTCAAGTCATTCAAAAACCAATGAAATTTCGCTGATTTAAATTTAGAGA
>JAUESH010000024.1:5075714-5100948 GCA_032275165.1 Synergus magnus | reverse complement strand
CATTTAGGAGAAAGGAATTTGGTGGCATTTGAGAGAGTCTCTGTTTTATTTTTGGTGGCATTTGGGAGAGTTGAGTGAACTGTCAGCGCCATTTTGTTTTTTTAGGTAGAAATCCTGTGAATCGCCAGAACTTGCTAGAACTATAATTAAAATATCCGATCAATGACAAAGAAGAACTCTTCCTTACAATAAATAGTCCACCAAATTCAATAGTTGATATTTTAAAATAATAAAAAGAGTATACACTAATTATTCTCTATCTCTAAAATAGAGTAAAAAAACTACCAAACAGGAAATGTATGTCATTACCCTTAAGTTTGTGAAAGATATTACCTTTGGTAGATACATATCAGTTAATTTTCCATTTTCAGATATTGACAACTAGAGGCGCTCGCTCTTCTAAAAACAAATAAGTTTGATAAACACGTAAACAGGAAGACTTTGTTCCCTTTCGTATTTTAATTTATCTTTTAAAATAATTCCAGCGAGTGAAAAATTTTTATAACGATTAGCGAAATGAAAAATTTCTCGAGATAAGCAATTTAATTTAGCTGAATCTTGCAGATCTTGAAATAAGTCCTTGTCTTGACATTTCTTTCTTTTTGCGTTAATTTTGAACGATTTGTTAGTGTTCTAAGATATTTTGTAAAAATTCACAACTCTAGTGAGTTGAAATGGATACTTTTATCAAATTAAATAACCAAACTGCTGGAAGAGACAAGTTGATAAGGTTAGTATACAGTTCTTTTAAATATACGTGACAAAAATGTATAGTTGTAATTTCGCGATAATATGTTTCTTGGTTTCTTTGGTTAAATATTTATGATAAATTTAATTATTGCTTACAGGGCTTTACAGTATGGCAGTCGAGCATACTGGTTTTATGCTCAAAATAAAAACAGTGCTAATTATTCTGTAGATGTTTTGAAGAGTCTGGAATACACCTTCAGTTCATTCAGAAAACGTAACTATTTTTGCATCTATCTTGTATATTAATTAATACAAATTTTGAAATTATAATAATAACAGAATGGATTTTAATGTAGCTCGAATAATACTTGTGTTTTGTATAATTATAATCTTCAAGGATTGAATCTTATAATGTATATCAATAATCTTGTTGCATATATTATTTTACAGTCTTACGACTCGGAAGGTTCCTGGATAGTCTCTACGCCGCATTATCTACAATGAAATATCCTGATGTCATCATAAGAATAACGTTAACATTATCAAAAATCGCAAATGCCCTCTTCCTCCTAGCGGATCATATTCTTTGGATTGGTCGAGTAGGAATTGTACAAGTTGATGTCTCGAAATGGAGTTCGATATCCAACAGATATTGGTTAATGATGTTAACTATGAATTTATCAAGAGACTTTTACGAAATTCTTCAGATTTTAAAAGACAATCGCTCCAGTCTGATTTGGAGAAATGTTGGTTCCGTTGGAACTTCGAATTTTAATATCTTAAAATACTACAGTCAAGTTTTTAATCTCCTAAAGGAACGTACAGATGTTGTATCAGATACAATTAAAAATGGTTGCGATATTTTCATTCCATTAACTGCCTTAGGGTATACAAGACTAAGTCCTGGTGCTATTGGATTATTAGGTGTTATTTCTTCTTTGGTAGGAATATACACCCTTGTGTATCCTTCTGCAAAATTGATACCTTCTTGAAATTAGTTTAAATTTTGGATTTTAAATCAGGGTGTATTTATAGAAATAGAGATACTCTTCTATTGTAAAATCTGGGATACGTGCTTTTGGTACAATGTACGACTAAATAAGATCAATTAACTCAGGATTAATTTTCAGTTATATGTTTTATAAACTGATTACGGTGGATGAAAATAATTTATTATTCTGCAAATATTGCATAATAGCATCGAAGGATGTGTGTAAATATCGTCTGAGAACTTATCGGTTGATAATTAAAGGTTTAACAAGTATGTTAATTTTGTACATGTAGGATAAATTTCTAGAATAAACGATATTTTTCGCAAGACTCTGCTTCTTTGGTTTTAAACCTATTTTAAGAAAATTATTTATATTATCTGTGGGCGATAGAAAATTTGAATTATAATTCTGAAATCGTATTTCTTTTTATTGAAATAATTACATTATTTAAGTTTCGCGCGAAAATGAAAACCTGTAATTGAAAAAGCGCGTAATTCAAATTGCGGTACCTGTGAACCATCTGTATAAATAATGCTTTTGATCACCAAATACATTATTTTTACCTATTTCGATGCTTCGAATTATTAAAAGAAACCTTGAAGTATACTTAAATAACATTATTCAACATTAAGAACCTTCATTCTTTCTAATTTAACTGTTTTAACTCCATAATCTTTGCCTATTTATTTAAAAACAAAACGTCATTTTGCCACCTAACGACTGTTTCTAGAACTGTCCAGAATTCATAAATTCATCGCCACGCGTAAAGTGTATATTTGTGTGCGTGAGTCGTAGCCGTGAAGAACATTTGGAAGTTTGAAGCAAGAGTAGACAAGTGCGCTCGGTACACTCATTTATTGTGCCGGATTTTCCACATTTACTCTGAATTTATATAGAATAAACACAGGGGTGAAATCTTTCTACAAATTTGTGTGCGTGTGTAACGAATCCTCGTGGAAAAAAACCTAAGCGAAAACACGAGAGTTTTCGGAGCAGCGGGTTCGTAAAATGGCGGTGATTGGTGGTGAGCGGTAGAGAGGAAGAAGATCGCTCTCGGTCCACGCTCAAGTTTTGTTTTGGTTGCCAATCCGGGTCGGTTTCCGTCAGATTTTGAGATCCGCCACGAGGCACTGCCAAGACGGACGGCTTTTTTGCAATTTTCTCCTCCATTTTCGATAGTGAATAATCCTCGAGGCTGATCGCAAATACGAATTTGTGCTTCGGAGGGTGAGGACCATTGGTCCGTGATCGGGATCCTATTCCGTTTTGAGTCGACCGCGATGCCCGTGACATATATTTCCAAGATTCCTGTCAACCCTAAAGGGAATAAAAGTACAAAGGACGAAAGCGTTGCATCCAGAAAAACGAACGCAAGTCTCGACAAGGTCATCTCTGGGTGAGTGATTTTTTATTTAGGTATTAAAAGTGATTGTTTTGTGATCTGGTTATCATGAAATTCCCTTTCGTGACAAACTTCGCGGATCTGCCTTTTTAAGCTCAACTGCAGAAGCGGTGAATCATTATATCTTTCTGTTTCTTGAGTTCTCACAAAGTAGGTGAGATGATTGAACTTGATTTTCCCCCCTTTGTTGTTGGACTATTGCGACTTAGATTTTCAGCTCGAGAAATTATTAGGTTAGGCCACCATCTCCCATGACTCTGCATTTTGAGGTCTTTTATTTCGTGAATTAGATCAACGTTCTTTTTTGCTGGAATTGGAATTTTCTGCCGGAACTGGAAATATATATATATACACATTGCCACTTATATTTTCCTTTTGTCTTTCATCGGAATTTTCATTTGTACACGTGCGTTATTTCAAGTGTTTCGAGCTTTCAATTCTAGAAAACTCCATTTTTTGTTGGCGTGCAACGGTATTTTCGAATTCGGAAGTTTGTTTTAGAGCTTAGAATGAACAAAGAACATTGTTTTTTTTTTTAATTTTACTCCTCGATCTAAAATTTGAAAAAAAAAGTGTGGTTGTTTAGATTAAATTTTCTTAATGACTTTTTTTTAGCACACTATAAAAAATTTTTCTTGTAACTTTACCACTGCGTTTTGTAATTGTACCATAACCTGTAAAATAACTACGTTTAAAATAGTGAATTTCCAAATGGAAATGTAAGAACCATGTAAAAAAATCACTTCCAACGTAGTAGTTTTAACAGTTTTAAAAAATTTTGTGAATTTACTTCTCTGAAAGTAGGTAATAATTGGGTCCAATTTTCCAAGATTTTGTGAATTTACCTCTCTGAAAGTAAGTAATAATTGGGACCAATTGTTACCTACTTTCAGAGAGGTAAATTCACAAAATCTTGTAAAACTACTACGTTGGAAGTGATGTTTTTACATTTCCATTTGGAAGTTCACTACTTTAAACGTAGTTATTTTACAGGTTATGGTACATTTACAAAACGCAGTGGTAAAGTTACCAGAAAAATTTTTTACAGTGCACAGGTGCAGACTGCAGTTTTAGGTTAGAAATTAAAAACCTGCCCGGTAAGAATGAGTGGATTAAACTGAATAGAAAGTAGTTGGAATATGGGCGATTTTTCAACTATTTTAATCCAAAGCAATTGCGTTTTTGAACGTAAACATTTTAATTCATTTTATCGATTTCCGTTTGTTTTCGTTTCAATCCTGTTAAATCCTGCGACCAATGATGAACACGTTCTAATTCTGACGGAGGTGATAGATTTGAAGTCAAATTAATTCTGCCAAAAATGAACACATTCTGATTCTAACGCGAGTGATAGATTTGAATTCAAGTTAATTTTGAAGTCAATTTAATCCCTTTCTTGAAATAAAATTATCAACATTTCAATGTAGATTCAATCCTGCAGAATTGTTCTGGTTTAAAATGTTGGCAATTTAACTCAAATTCACAACGTTTTAAATTAAAATCAATACCGTTTTTGATCACTTTCGAAATAATTTTAATTCATTTCAATACACACCTTGTTACCGGATGTATAAAATGAATTGAGCACTTTTAAATATTTCATCATTTATAGGAATGATTGAATTTTACAGTGAAACATCTTCAAGTTTCAAGCTTTCCCGTTCTCTGATTAGTGATTAGACATTGCATTTCATCGGATGTTGAATAATGCGAATTTTTTAATCTTACCGCTTTCAAAAGATTTTCAATTCACATTCTTTTCATAAATAGAGCACTAATGTAAAAGGAAGTTTCCTAATAATTATGAAACATTGTTTTTAATTGTGTATTACAGGTTTTAGTCGGGCAGTGAAGATAGATTTCTACAATGAAGATCGATAGGAGCAGATTGAAAAAATGCACTTCAGAAGTGGTAAGATTATTTTGATAATTTATTATTGATCTTTAATAAATGAATGAAATAAAATGCCGATAAACATGATTTGAGAAAAATGTAAAATATTTTAACGTTTAAATATTTATTTTTCAGCCTGCCGAGTGTCAGGCTTTGATAAGCAAATTGCGTTCGTGTTCTCACGCTGAATTGCTTGAAGAACTAAAGCAAATTGATGCTTGGACATTCGGAAAATGTGAACTTTTTCACTGGATTGACGTTTTGGACCTCAGCGACAGCATCCTCGAGGAAGCTGCCACCCGGAGTCCTGATAACCCATGGGAACTAGCTTGTGATTTACCCCAAAATAGCGAGGTCAGTATTTAATTTTATGTAGGTACTTATACTTCGTTCCAGTTTTCGATATTTGTAATAATACAGTCGTTCCTTTTCTCCAATAGGCAAAAGAATTACTATTATGGGTCCTTCACTTCACAACGCTGCTGATCGAGCACTCATTTTCCAGACATTTATATAACAGCATGGAGCATCTGGTGACCTTGTTGTCCAGTTGTGATATGCATGTTGTTCTCGGTGTCCTAAACCTCTTATACATGTTCAGCAAACGTAGTAACTTCATCACACGTTTAAACAGCGATAAACGACAAGCTTTGCTGAGTAGGCTCAACCATCTAGCCGAGGTAATTTAATCTTTCTCTCAAAAATATTCTATTTCTTAATAAACCCTGTAATTTCTCATATAAAATTAACAATTTTTACAAACGTTCTTTTTTTTATAGAGTTGGGGAGGCAAGGAAAATGGCTTCGGTCTAGCAGATTGTTGCAAAGATGGTCCAGAGAATTCTTACCCACCAAGTGCCACAACCCTGCACTTTGAATTCTACGCAGAAAATTCATCCGGTTCGGATTCATCGAGCAATAATTCTAGTATCATTAACACAAAAAAGACTGGACAGACGAATCTTGTAACATACATTCATATAGAAAATGTCCATAAACTTGAAAAAACCCCTGCACAGATTATGAACGATCTGTTGAAGGTTTACAACGTTCCCCAAGATAGACAGGTTTGTAAAAAAAAAATTCTTCAAAATGTGATTGTTGCAAATTGAGGAAGCAATAATTTTGAATAATCCTCGGACTTTTCTAATGTTGATCAACCTGAATTTTTCTTTTGCAGATGGCCCTCCTGACACATATTAGACTAGCACACAGTTTCCATGATTATCGAAGACGTCTACAATGCGTTCAAGCCCGCCTTCAAGCACTGTCAGTGCTAGTTTACAGCAATTCATTGCAAGAAAATGCGCACAGTCTACTTCACGCCGGACTTCTGGAGGAGTTGGTCGAGTTGCTGGAGCTTCCAAATAAAAACCTTGTTGAAATCAGAGCTGCTGCATTGCGTACTCTCACAAGCATTATACACCTTGATCGCAACCCACACTTTCCAAAGTGAGTAATCGACTTAAGCTAATTTTGGAATCGGAATTTTTAAAATAAAATTCTCGATCAACCCTCTACTAGTTTAAATATATATTGAACTATTTAAAAAAAAAAACTTATTTTCGTTATAGGAAACCAGGGTCACGATTAAACATGATAATTGACGTCACCGGGGCAAGTTCTTATCACGGATTTCTTCCAGTCCTCGTACGAACTTGCATAACAACTTTAACTTCACCACAACCGGATGGGCAAACTTTTCCACTGCCCTTAGCCACAGCTTTGTTTAGTTTCCTTTATCATCTTGCGAGTTACGAAGCTGGAGGCGAAGCCCTTGTCAGCTGTGGCATGATGGAAAGCCTTTTAAAGGTCATCAACTGGCCCGGAAGCGAACTAGAACACATTACTGTAAGTTTAGATATTTTTTAAATCAAAATCTCTCAATCTCCTTTTACGTTTCTACAGTTTTCTATTCATATTTCTAAACTTGTTTGCAACTACGTTTCTTTTACAGTTTGTAACGCGAGCCGTGAGAGTGATAGACTTAATCACAAATATAGATATGCAAGGATTTCAAGCCCACAATGGCCTGAGCAGTTTTATAAAGAGACTCGACATGGAGGTTAATGTCTGCAGAAAAGAGCAGCCTTTTGAAATTGAACCTCAAGACCTAGTCGTCACCGACGCAACAAACCCAACCGCCGAATCATCTTCTAGTGTAAGCGAACCCTGTACTTCAAACCGAACGAACGAAGCCTTCGACGAAAGAGAGGAGACCTCGAACCCCATGGAATTCTCGGAAGACGAGACCATGACCAAGACTGATGAGAAATCCGAACAGCAGCAAAATTTCTCGACAGCTAAAAGTGTAAAGACTTTTTTACCTCAGAGAGCAGCCTTGCTTAAGTCGATGTTAAATTACTTGAAGAAGGCTATTCAAGATCCTACTTTCTCGGATAGCATTCGACACGTCATGGAGGGAACTTTACCATCCTCGCTGAAACATATCATCAGCAACTCCGAATACTACGGACCTTCCCTTTTCTTACTAGCTATAGATGTTGTTACCGTCTACGTGTTTCAAGAACCGTCCCTTTTGTCTACTTTGCAAGACAATGGACTCACGGAAGTCGTTCAACATGCCTTGCTTACTAAAGACGTTCCAGCTACCAGAGAAGTTTTGGGATCATTACCAAATGTTTTCAGTGCTCTCTGTTTGAACACAAGGGGTCTGGAATCTTTTTCCAAACGCCGTCCTTTTGAACGTTTGTTTAAAGTACTTCTTTCACCCGTTTATTTATCGGCTATGCGCAGACGTAGAAGTGTAGAGCCTTTGGGTGATACCGCTTCAAATTTAGGAAATGCTATGGATGAACTGATGAGACATCAACCGAGTTTGAAGTCTGATGCGATCGCTGCTATAGTTAAACTTTTGAAAGAGTTGTGCGTCTTGGGATGCGATCCTCGTTACATTTGCTGGAGAGCAGCGAATAAGACGGACAATTCGCCATCACATTCGAATTCAACGAATCGTCAGTCTTCGGGACAATCGGTTGGGGTTGGAGTTGGTGACACCAACGGAAGTAGCGGTGGTGGTGGTGGTGGAAGTAGTAGCGACGAGGAAGAGGAAGATGAGGAAGAAGCAAGTACCAGTTCCCATCCACAACGTGAAGAACAGCCATCACCTTCTCCGGCACAACCTGGACCTCCGCCCCAACCGAGAGAAAAAACACCTATAGCTTTGGTCGATTACATTCACAATGTGATGAAGTTCGTGGATGCGATTCTTAGTAATAACTCTACTGATGACCATTGCCGTGAATTTGTGGCTCAAGATGGTTTGGTTCCTCTTCTTTCGATCCTAGGATTGCCAAATTTACCAGTTGATTATCCAGTTGCTCAAGCCGCACAAGCTGTTGCTTCTGTCTGCAAAAGTATTCTCGTAAGTATCGTTTATTTATATTTTTTAGGTTATTTTGTTGCAATCGAAAATCATCAAATAAAATAAAAATTCTTTCTCGCTTTGCAGAATCTTGCCCACGAACCTCAGGTTCTGAAAACTGGCTTATCTCAGCTGAACGATGTCTTGAACCTTCTAAAACCCTTACACAGTCACATGGAGGCTCCTGGAGGATCCGTTCTACTCCACGAACTCGCCTCTGCACCAAACCTCGAAACGGCTTTTACCAGTGATCTTGCGACCCCTCTTCTACACGCAATGAACGCCGCACATGGATACGTTGTCCTTTTTGTACACGTCTGTCGAACCAGCCAGAGTGAAATTCGCAATTTATCCATGAACCACTGGGGTTCAGAATTAGGTTTGACTGTATTGAAAGGTCTCTCCGAACTCTACATGTCTCTCGTCTGGGAAAGCACCCTCTTGCTTGCTCTTTGCAGCGACGATAGCATTCCAGCTGGATGCGATTTTGGAAAAGAAGACATGGACAAACTAGTTCCACCTGAATTACGAGTTGAAGGTGAAACTTCAACGTGGTCTGGCGTGTCTGCAGACATGGGCAGCAATGGAATGACGACCGCCATGGAGGCTTTGAGCACCGATCCTCCTCCAGTTTCTATGGAAGTCGATGACAAACCAAGCACAAGCACAGGACGAACTTCACCCAGCACACATCAACTTAAATACATCAAACCTCTTCTTGGAGCTTCCTCCCGGTTGGGTCGAGCTTTGGCTGAGCTTTTCGGACTTCTCGTCAAACTCTGTATGGGATCTCCCGCAAGACAACGAAGAGGACAACTTCCCGTAACACCAGCAATACCTTCTCAAGCTGCAAGAAGCGTAGCCACCGCCCTCAATTGTTTACTGACTCGTGGTTTGTCCTGGGACAAACTTCCACCTTCACCTATCCCCAAATTCAAGTTAACTTTCTTGATCTGCTCTGTTGGTTTTACATCACCCATGCTCTTCGACGAGAAACGAAATCCCTACCATCTCATGCTTCAAAAGTTCGTTAAACTAGGAGGCCAGGATGCATTCTTCGCAACCTTTAGATGGGCACTTTCCGGTGGAGGACTCTTCTCTTTAACTGAAGGACTCGAACACCCAAATCTTCCTGACGGAACTGGAGAATTCTTAGATGTGTGGCTCATGCTTTTAGAAAAGATGGTAAATCCCAAAGCAATACTAGACTCGCCTCATGTTGTTTCTTCCAAGTGCACTGGCGTCTACAAAGTTTACGAGGCCTTTGATCCCATTAAGTACCTTCAGGATATTCACAAAAAAGCCTTCCAGGCTGTTATGCTCATGTGGAGCAAGAAGCCTCTAAAGAATTATGGTGCTAGAATGACTGAGTCAATTCTTTCCATCTTAAGACACATTCTCCGAGGAGAAAAGATTATTAAAGATCGAACGGAGAAGGAAGAAACTGCAGAGGCTGCGGCTTCTGGAAGCGCTTCTGGAACTGCTGGAAGAAGTGGAACGGCCGCAGATCGCGGAGATCTTTCAGAGACGATTGTTAATCGAGATCATCTTAGACAACTTATGGACATGGGTTTTAACAGAAATCACTGCATCGAGGCACTCTTACATACGGTCACTTTAGAACAAGCGACTGATTATCTTCTCACTAATCCAGCTACCTCGAGAAGAGCTGAGCTTCCCTCTGGTGACGCGAGTGGCCAGGGTCTCATCATGGACTTGGAATTAGTTGATGATGACCAAATGATGCATGCAATTGTCATGTCGCTTGGTGAAACGAACACGAAAAAATCTCCCGTTGAAGAACCAGTGCGCGAAATTCCAGTGACGGAAAGTATCGACGAATTCACGAAGTCTGCTCTGGAACAGTGTCTTAATCTCCTTTATCTGATGCCTGATACGGTTTACAGAATCTGCGACCTACTCGTCACTGTCACAAAAAGAAATGGCGAAGAATGGAGAGACAATATGCTTCGGCAGCTGATCCACGAGATTCGGGATTTGGTGACCTCTTTAATTGAAATCGCGGAGAGTCAGGGTGAAGATGCTGGAACAAAATTGGTGGAGTGTGAAGAAGCGAACAAAGTTGCTGGGCGGATATATCTGTATACCCTCTTCTTCGATAGCAATTTGCAAGAGATGAAAGTTCCTTGTGCTCAAATTGTCGAGGAATGCGGAATCCTTGAAAAGCTTGTGCACCTGTTGGTCATGAGCGAAGGACCCTTGACAGCAACGAAGAGCAAAATTTCTAAAGACAGCAAAGAAGCTATTCTTCCAGTGAAAACACCAAAGTGGCTCGCTCCTTTGCTACTCCTCATCGATCGGTTGGAGAAAGTTGCTGTTCTTATGCAGAGGAAGCAACTAATGCACAGGTAAGATCATAATAATCTCAAATGCATAATACATAGGTGATATCTTAGTGTTAAGTAACTAAATTTTTATGGTTTATTGAGTTTTCTTGATTTTTAAACAAACACATTTTGTTTATGTGGACAGAGTGACTAATAGAGTTTGGAAATGGTTCGACCTCGCCAGTGGAAAGTGGATGCCTTACTCAACAGCGAACAATCGCACGATCAACGAGGCTTACTGGGCGGGAGAAAGCCAGGTGAGGGTATCTTACAGCAGAAGAAGATATCTAATCACCTTTTCTTGCATGACGCAAATGAATGAAGACACTGAAAATAGAAGACCCATCACTATGGGATTCAAGACTACTGGATCAAACGAGGAGAATGCTGACTCTAACATGGAGACCGAAGAAACTTCCACGGACGATAAAGACAAAGAAAAGGAAAAGGAAAAAGAAAAGGAGAAAGAGAAAAATAAGAACGTGGTCATTCAAGGACTAGATCCTACTATAACTCCAAGCATCGTTCGAGCTTGTGTCAAATTACTTGCGATTCCTGTGGATCGTGACGCCTTACACGCTGTGATGAAAGTCTGTTTGCGACTCACAAGGGATTTCAGAAACGCTGAGGTCTTTGCTCGAGAAGGAGGAGTTCGACTTCTCCTGGACATGACCCAGGCGAGCAGCTTTATCGGCTGCATCAACTTGTGCACTCTTCTAATCAGACACACATTAGAAGAACCTAAAACTCTTCGACTTGCCATGGAGAAGGTCGTGCGAACGCGCACACAGTCTAACATTCCACCAACATACAAGGAAATTCTCTTCATGACTCGCCAAATTAGCAGTGCAGTTTGTAGAGACCCAGAAGTTTATCGAGAGGTATGCGAAAACATCCTGCGAGTTGATGTTAGCGTTTTGAAAAGAGACGACGTTGATAACAGACTGGTAGTCAAGGCCCTTCCACTTGTTCATTCTTCAGCCTCGCCGATGGCAGAGGAAATTTCAATCAACGTGATCCATGATTTGCTAAATGCATTAATAAAACCGATGCCCGTTCTCGCTGAAGATAGTTCAGCGTCGCCTACCTTCAGTCCAGAGAAAAAAGCTCCTTATGCAGCGAGTTCTTCGACAGCTGCGACTGCTACGACTTCATCCTCAAGAAGAGAAATGATCAGGAATAACGTTGCGACAACGAGCGATCCGCTGGATGACGATGATCAAGTTTCGCAAATCATTCCTTTGAAGATGTACACGGACATGGGAAACAATGGAAAGGTGGAACCGGAAGAGGCCAAGAAACCTCTTTTACCGAAATCAGCAATTTTAAAGATGCTAGCTGAGGCGGTGCGATCTTATGGCGCCGTCGCTAATTTGATCACGGAGTATAGTTATCGATCTGGTCAGAGTGAAATGATAACTGAAGATACGACTGCGCTGGCCTTCCTGTTGGATAAGCTTCTTCCAAGTCTGCCTGAAAATTGGAGCGATCGACAGTGTGGAACGATGGCTAGGATGTTGGTTGCGGCGATCGCTTCCTGCAATCATTCTCCTGATGCACAGAGTACCCTTGTATCGGAAGTCAAAGCTGCTTTGACAAGAACTCTTGCGTTGTCTGAAACTTCAGCGAAACACTCACAGCTGCAAATACTTATTGGATTGATTTCAACGATGATTGATAGCTGTCCTCCCACTTCTCACACCCAGTTGAGAGCATCATTGAAAGTTCATCAGTACAACAATGTGAACTATATTGTGAGGATAATGTTGAAAAAGGGAATTATTACCGATCTTGCGAAGATTCCACATAGCTTGGACCTGTCGAGTCCAAACATGGCTATGACAATTAATGCAGCTTTAAAACCATTAGAAACCTTGTCGAGGATTATTAACCAACCGATGCCGGGGGCGGTAAATAATAAATTTACGAAGCCAAAGAACAGGGCAACTCAGGAGGAACAGGTGGGAGAACAGACAGGAACTACCACCTCTGAAGCTACTCATGCGGTTGGAGAAGAAGTGAACGAGGATGCAGAAAATACAGAACATGATATTTCTGTTGCTGCTGAGAGTCTCGAACCTACTTCTGAAGGTCAAGGTCATGAGGGAGATGAAGCGGCTTTGGAAGATATCATGGACCAACTTTTGGAAAGGTAATTAATTAATTATCGTCGGTTTAATAGTTTATTATTTATTCGGGATATTTTTTTCTGTGCGGAAAGATCTTAAAGATGTTTCGGTCTATTTGATCAGCTTTTTCAAACTTATTTTTATTTAAAAAACGAGAAAACACACTGTCTATAATCAAGTAGTGTCCTCTATTCTAGGGACGGCTCGGCCGTGGCCGAAGAACCAACTTCTCGACCACACAGGCCAATGGATATTGACGATGAGAGCCTCGCCATGCGAGACAACGAAGGTGACTTCGATCCAGCACGCGACACCACCGTAAGAGTAACATCACTTTTTTCTCTTCTCTTTTCAATTTCTAAAACAAACCAAACACCTAGTCTTATCATTTTTTTTCTTTTCCAGGAGGACCTCTTGAGCTCAGATTCGGATTCTGACAGTAATCCTTCCGAAGACAATGAAGATGAAGTTCAAGATGACGACGATGAAGAAGAAGAGGAGGAAGATGATGGTAATTATTTTGCAATCCGTTTTCATAACCAAAATAAACTTACGAATAACATATGACTAATTAATTTTCCATCATTACTTTCTTGTAGGTGAAGAGAACGAAGAAGAGGAAGAGGAGGAAGAGGAAGGCTCTTCCAACTACGAAGAAGACGGAATGGACTTTTACGAAGATGTTGGAGAAAGTGTCTTCAGAATGCTTCCTTCTTCAGAACGTGACGTCAGCAACGTCGTTATGATTCAGCACAACTTCGGAAACGAAGGTGCCGATCATCCTGCAGCGCCTACTGCTGGAAGACCGAGTGTTCCATGGAGTGCAAATATGCCTCTACCTCTTGGTTCATTTGAAGAACCTTCTGCGTCTTCAGCAAGCAACGGTAAACTTATTTCGCTATTGTCATTTCAATAATAAAACTCTGTTTCAGATTTTATTATTATTCTTATTATTGTTATGATTTATTTGAGCACTGTGTACACTTTGAACAAAATGTTTAATTTATACAAACTTGATATTTTTCAGCCTCGTTTAATTCGCGGAGAAGAGTGGACGGTTCTTTACTGCTTTCTCGTATTTTAGGTATAAGCCTGCAGCCTTTGCTAATGGCGCAAAGCAGTTTGGACCCAAGCAATACCAGAGCTCCGAGAGCTCTTCGCCAACGCAGGTATCAATACCTCCACGTACAGAACCCGCGAAATACAAACCCTCCTGTTATTTTGTCAAGGTGCGGTTGTTAGTTTACTTAAGTTACTGTATTTAGTTGGCTTCTTAAATCCTCTGCTCACATGATTATTACTTTTTATAGACTCTTGGGACCCGCAGCACAGAGCCTCCCACTTTCTGCTAGTCAGGTTCTGGCGTCTAGCTTGAGAGATACAAGAGTACTCGTTATGGACAATGGACTCGGCATCTTCACTAACCAGGAGGAAGAACAGGTTGATTTTGTCGTGAGTAAAATCTCACTTCTTATTATTTAATTCCAATTTTTGTATTTATATGGGTTACACATATATATTGTCAATTTCAGGATCAGTCAGGATACTTGTACGGACCTAGCCTAGCTGCAACCTTGAATAATATCCCAACTACTTTACACTGGTGGATTGAGGAAAGCAAGTTGTTAGATGGTGATTCGCAGCCAGACTGCTGTGTTGGTTAGTATTCACTTAAAAAATGAATTGTTTAATGTTTTGAATTTTTGGTCTTCAAACCGACTTTTATATCTCTTTAAAGGAGTTGTACATAAACTGATACCCGACTTGGAGAAATACCGAAACGCTGAATTAGCAGAAAGGAAAGAGAAACGAAAGAAACAGCAGGCAGCTGAAAAAGAAACAGAGAAGGACAGTAAGGAGGAAAAGGAAAAGTCGAACACCACAGAACGTAAGATTTTTTATATTTTTGTTTTATTGTTTTATCTATTGGTTTCAAAATAATTGATTGAATTCATTTTACTGAACAGCTGAGGCTTCTACGACAATGTCTGCTGAGGAACAAAAACCAACAACCTCTACTTCCCATGAAGAAACCGAAATATTGACAGGTATCGAAGCATTTATTGAGGCTACCAGAACCCCTGAAGAGGACATCATCGAAGTTACTGGTGAGATGGAAGTGACAGTTCAAGACGAGGAAGAGCGACTTCTTCCACCTCCAGCACAAGCTCAACCAGTCGAAGCCAGAGAACCTCTTCCATCAACTCATAACGCCACTTTGGAACTAGCCGAAAGCATAGTCGACTCCGTTCTTGGACCAAGTGCCTCTGAAGCCACCAGATTACAGAGACAGTCGGAGCGTAATTCAGAAGACACGAATCTTTCCGAATCCTCGGTAGAGAGAAACCTGATCGATTTCACTCCCGAAACTGGGGACGAGACCTCAAGGGAAAATGGCGATCCCAGTGATTGGATAAGAAGACTCCTCACCGACGATAACCAATCCAGCGTTGAGACAAATGCTAATGTTGTTACTCAAGATTCTACATCTTCAACCGCAGAAGCCAGCGCATCAGAATCTACGGAACAACGAGAGCCTCCTAAGGAAGAAGAGCAAGCTCAACAACCTGCTGCTGAGGAATTAATTCCTGATGGAGTGGATCCTTCTTTCTTAGCCGCTCTGCCTGAAGAAATGCGCGACGAAGTAATCGCCGAACAGCTGCGTCTTCAGAGACTTAGACAAAGAGCTCAGGCGACTGTTGTGGAGGAACCAGCCGGTCCAGTGGAAGTGAATCCAGAATTTTTGGCGGCACTACCGCCAGCAATTCAAGAAGAGGTTCTTGCCCAGCAGAGACTCGAACAGCAGCGTCATGCGGCTGCGTCCGCAAACCCAGAAGATCCAGTTGATGCTGCGGCTTTCTTTCAAAACCTCCAACCTTCATTGCGTCAAGCTATCTTGACGGACATGGAAGAGTCGCAAATATCTGTCCTGCCTCCAGACCTGGCGCAAGAAGCGCAAAGTTTGAGACGCGAGTGGGAGGCTCGTAATCGTCACATAATGCAGGAGCGATTTCTTAATCATGTCAGTCAGGGAAATACTGCATTGTCAAGTATTTTGAGAAGTTCAAGCCGAGGTAGAGGAGGCAGTACACGAATTTCCATCCACGCGATGCCACAACGGGCCCAGTGGAATTCTTGGAATTCTAGGGGTGAGACGTGTATTGCGCATCAACACTCGAGCGCAGGGTTAAGACTTAGAGGGCGCCAGCTGCTTGATCACGAGTCGATGGCGTGCCTGTTGGTCCTACTCTTCGTTGACGAACCGAAAATTAATACTCTGAGACTCCATAGGTAAGAACTAAGAACACAATTTTTTATTTATTTATTTATTTTTAAATGAATCTGATCATTAAATTTAAATTGGTAAAATTGTTTAAAGAAGTATTCGTACTATAATAGACAAAATATATAAAGTCCATACATTTCAAATTTGATTTATATAATTTGAAACGTTCAGTAACGAAAAAATTGTCTGTATTCACAGGGTTATTAGGAACTTGTGCTATCATGGAAGCACAAGAGAATGGGTTGTAAAGGCATTACTTGGAATCCTGGAGAGGGGCAACGACGAGAATAAGGAGATCATCGCAGATTTCATTGGAAAGTTCAAAAGGAAAGGAGCACACCCGGCTATTGAATATTGTTCTCCGAAAGTTGATAACAGAAGCAATTCACAGTCCTGGCTGAACATCAGCATCGATGCTGCTCTTGGTTGCAGGGCAAACGTGTTTCACATTTTGAGACATAGTGGAAAGAAGTCAGAACGGCAAGGTCACAACATCGCAATTCATCCCCAAGCCGCTCCTACTGTTTGTAGGCACACCTTAGAGTTGTTGATTTCTTTGGCAAAGAGCTTCCCGGGTTACTTCGTGCCTTTGAAATCCAAAGAAGCTGAGGAGAAAGAAAAAGAGAAAGAGGCGAGTTTGAAACAGGAGGAAACTGGGGCGAAATCTAAGACCCCAGCAAAAACTGGCAAAAGTGACTTACCTGACTTTTGGGACATGCTTTTGAGGCTTGATTCGTGCGCGTCGAAAAAGGGAAAATCTGTGGCGAGGACGCACTCAAGTTCAAACCTAGGCAATGAACCCGAACAGAGTACCACCACTTTTGAAGCGTCTGCCTTTGGGCAACTCATATCGATGCTTCATTGGTCTGTTATTAAGAGGAGTAGTCAACTGACGGACAAATTGTTGAGATTGCTCTCTCTTATCTCGATTGGATTGACAGAAGTTAGCCCTTACCGAAGGCAAGATAGTACGAAAACTAAGAAGATTGATACCAACAAGGAACAAAGCGTTGCTGCGCCCGAGGGACACATCAAACTGGCCGTCCAAGTTCTTACCAGCAAAAGCTGCTCAGAGGAAGGTCTCGAAGATGCAACCGCGTTGCTTCTTAATCTGTCGCACTGTCCAGATCCAACGAGGCAATTGGTGAGTTTCGGAGAACTTGATTTTATTGTCTACTTAGCTGAATGTTTTCTCCTTCGTCACGCAATCCTCTGTACCATATAACTTGCCTTTTTTTTAGATACTAAAGTTACTCTTGGAAGGCGCAATGGAACTTGCGAAGATGGTATGCAAGCATATCAATGAACTAATGATAGAGCTGAAGGATTTAAACACAGAGATTAACAGAAGAAACTCGCTGGAAGAGCAACCATCTACAAGTGCAGGAGGTCCACGAGGCTTACTACTTGATAGGTAATTTCCATTAATAAAAGTTTAATTCCAGAAATAATTCGACAGATTTCAAGTTATGAAACTAAATCAATCTTTTTTTCCTCAGATTTACGAACGATAATGTCATTATCAGCGCGCCTAGTAAAGTCAAAGCCGGAAGCGACCTCCAACTTCCGTCGATGGGCGCTCTCATCAGTAAGACTTCTAGTCAAGCATTCTTCCTTCGTATACTGAAGGTTATTGTACAAATCAGAGAGGCCGTACGTGTGGGTCACAAGAAGGCAACAGGTGTGTATTGATTATTAACATTAATTCAATGAATGTAATTTTTATCTTTACTATCCTTGTTGAAGCTCTAGATTCGCAATATGTCTATTTTAATTTCGATTTAGAAGCAACTCCGCCTGCAGAAACAGCTATGGATACGGGAACCACGAACCAGACTCAAGAGTCCACAGGTGATGAACCCGCGGAGACCGAAAGTGTTCCTATGGACACAACCCAACCGAACACGTCGCAAGCAACTCCTCCTGACATGAAAGCTACTACTTCTAAGAAAGGTAAAATTTTATTTGGATAAGAAAATGAAAATGGCGTTCTCCTTTAGTCTGAAGGAAATTTATACATATACACAAATTACTCTTCCATTTTTAGTAGTTGAAGAGGAAAAGCCAGCACTTCCACTATTGAGTGAAAGCTTGGTCCTGGACAACCTTTGGGAGACACTCAGTGCCTGTTTACTCGAACTCGAGCATACACCGGATCATCATGCCGTCCTTGTCCTGCAGGTAAAAAATCGAATCAATATATCATTTGTATGTGTATTTAATTAAATTCTTCATTTATTTTCTTGAGACTAATGGTATTCATTTATTTTTCAGCCTGCAGTCGAGGCTTTTTTCTTAGTACATTCATCGTCCAGTATATCTCGAGAACGAAACAACGAAAACACAACAGAGAATCGAGACCGGGAAGCCGTGCCAGATTTGGCACCTGTTTCTCCCATTTATTCCGATAGCGAAGGTGCCGCTCAACCTGAAACTGTCACAAACACATCTTGGGATATAACCCCAGCACCACAAAAGACTTTACCCCCAGACCAACTTAAGTTCCTTAAATTTGCCGGTAAGCTTTTGAATCAATATTTATCAGATTCAAGTTTAAATTTAAATTTGATTCAAAATATTGATATGAATTCTGTATATTATAGTGAATTTTTCTTTTATTGTAGAAACTCACAGGACTGTGTTGAACCAAATTCTTCGGCAAACAACGACACACTTAGCGGACGGACCTTTCTCCGTGCTGGTGGACCATACGAGAGTTTTGGACTTCGATGTTAAGAGACGATACTTTAGAACCGAATTAGAACGAATGGATGAAGGTATTCGTCGCGAGGAATTAGCTGTTCACGTACGTAGAAGTCACGTCTTTGAAGACTCCTTTAGAGAACTCCATCGCCGAAATGCTGACGAATGGAAGAATCGATTCTACATCGTCTTCGAAGGTACATTACCTTTTGACTTCATTAATTAAATGAATTATGTTTCTGTTTATATATATTATTGTATGTTATTATATTAACCCTTTGCACTCGAGCGGCGCCGATACGGCGCCCTTTTTCGTTCAAACGAAAAAGGCTGGAGTGCAAAGGGTCAATTATGTTACTGATCCTATAAAGTTTCAATCTAGGATAACTTATGAATTATTTATTTTTTTTTATTTAGGCGAAGAGGGTCAAGATGCAGGAGGTTTGCTGAGAGAATGGTACGTGATCATCTCGAGGGAAATCTTCAACCCAATGTACGCACTTTTTACCGTTAGTCCAGGGGATCGTGTCACATATATGATCAACTCGTCCTCCCATTGCAATCCAAACCACTTATGTTACTACAAGTTTGTCGGAAGAGTGATAGGTAAGTTTTAGATTAATAGGTTTAGATCTATGAAATATATGTAAAATGAAACTGAATTTATAATCGTCATTAATTTTTTTGACAGCAAAGGCAATTTACGACAACAAATTGCTCGAGTGCTACTTCACTCGTAGCTTCTATAAACACATCTTAGGCATTCTCGTTAGACACACCGATATGGAGAGTGAAGACTACAGTTTCTACAAAGGCCTTGTATACCTTACTGAGAATAACATCTCGGATCTGGGATACGAACTGACTTTCTCAGCTGAGGTACGTATTTCGATTTCTATAAACGTACTATTTAAGAGCATGTGATACTTTACCATAAGAGCAATTTACACTCCCCAACTTTACGCTCACAATAATAAATATTTTTTCCTAAAACTAGGCCTAGTTTTAGGAAAACATATTTATTATTGCAAGCGTAAAGTGGGGGAAACTAAATTTTCTCTTATGGTAATTACCACATACCCTTAAACGATATTTTACATTCTTGAATAAGATTTCATATTATTTTATCATTTTTATTAACTATTTTTTAATGGTTGATTATTTTTTAGGTTAATGAATTTGGAGTGAATGATGTGCGAGACCTGATTCCCAACGGACGAAACATCGTTGTCACAGAAGAAACGAAGCTCGAGTACATTCGTTTAGTTTGTCAGATGAAGATGACTGGAGCGATTCGGAAACAGTGAGTATTTTATTTCTATTGTAAACATTAAAAATAATAATCTAAGCAAATTATTGATGTCAAAAAGAAAGGGCGAAGAAGTGGAAGGGATGGTATTTTATTTTGAAAAATATTTCCAGGCTCAACGCGTTCTTGGAAGGTTTCTATGACATCATACCTAAGAGACTGATTTCCATTTTTAACGAACAAGAACTCGAGCTCTTGATTAGTGGCTTGCCCAATGTGGACATCGAAGACTTAAAAGCCAACACGGAATATCACAAGTACAATCCCACGTCTCTACAGGTAAGAATTAAGTTTGCAATCAATTTGAAATTCTTTCTTAATTAAACTTATTCCCTTGTTCAGGGCTGCCACACAGTCACTTAAGTCACTTTTAGTCATTTTTTTTCTTGCAAGTCACATTTTAGACACTTTTTTAAGAAATAGTCACTATAAATTACTTTTTTAAGGGAAAAGGTCATTTTAGAGTTTTTAAACCTATTAGACTCCGATTTTTTCTCAAAAATATGAAAATCTCTTAAAATCCTTTAAAGTTCCGCGAAAAACTTTAAAAGCACTTAAAATTCGTAAAAACCTCTACAATTAATAGAAACGTCTTGAAATCCATAAAGATATCACGAAATCCTTCGAAATTTCTTTAAATTCCTTGAAATACCTAGAAACGCCTTAAAATTTCTTAGAATTCCACGACCTTTAAAATCCTTTAAAATTTCATGAAATCCCTTAGAATTTTTTTATTATTCCATGAAATCCCTTAAAGTTTTACTACTTTCCTTTAAAATGATTTGAAATACTTTAAATTCCACGAAAACTCTAAAATCCCTTAAAATTTCTGAAAATCTCACAAAACTCCTAGAAACCTCTTGAAATTTCATGTAATCCTTTAAAATTCCACAAAATCTTTTAAAAATCTTGTGAAATTGTTTAAAATTCAATGAGCAACATTAAAATCCCTTAGAATCACTTTAAAAAATCAACATTTCTTAAAATTCTTACAAGCTTTTAAAACTCCACAAGGAACTTCAAAATTCATTAAGATTCTTCGAATTCCCTAAACTTTCTTAACATTCTTGAAAACTTCTTAAAATTCCACAAAATCTTTTAAAAATCTTGTGAAATGCTTTAAAATTCAATAAGGAACATTAAAATACCCTAAAATCACTTAAAAAATTTCTTACAATTTTTTTTAAATCCTTTAAAATTCCACAAGGAACTTTAAAATTCCTTAAAATTCTTTGAATTCCTTAAACTTTCTTAAAAATCTCTTAAATATTATGAAGTCTTTTAAAATTCTTTATAATGCTTCAAAATCTTTCGAAAGTTTAAAAAATCTGTTAAATAAACTGTAAAAGCTATATATGTAATATGACAAAAATAACATAGTTAGCATAAATGTCAATTTCTATTTTTTCTGACAACTACTCGCAATTCCCTAACTTTCTTAACTAATTTTTTTTCCCTAACTTTTCCCTGACATCCCTGACATGTGGCCACCCTGAATAGTTACTTTTAGTCACTATTTTTTTCAAAATTAGTCACTTTTAGTCACTTATTTTGTTCAAAATTAGTCACTTTTACTCACTTTTTAGATCAAATTAATCACTTTTGTCACTTTTTTGAGATACATTAGTCTGTGGCAGCCCTGCCTTGTTTGAAAATCTATACTTAGAAAATCATTATGTTTAATTTGAATTTTATTCGTTATTACAGATCCAATGGTTCTGGCGCGCATTGCGAGGATTCGATCAAGCGGATAGAGCGAAATTTTTGCAATTCGTTACGGGTACGTCCAAGGTTCCCCTTCAAGGCTTCGGTGCATTGGAGGGCATGAACGGTGTACAAAAGTTCCAAATCCACCGAGATGATCGATCAACCGACAGGTTACCATCGGCTCACACGTGGTAAGTTAAAGTTTAGAAATAGACTGTGCTCTAGAAAAATGTTAGTAAATTGTTCGATCATTTTTTTCGTTACTCTTTTGCACTTAGAATGTTGCTTGACAGGCCCATTATTTTCAAAACTAAACGCTTTAAAATTGAATCTATATCCGAAACATGTATTTTTCTGTTTCAGTTTCAACCAGCTGGATCTCCCCGTTTACGAAACATATGACAAGCTGCGAAGTAATCTCCTCAAGGCGATTCACGAATGCAGCGAAGGATTTGGATTCGCATAAAATATCATCGGGCTTTTTATCGTCGTCAGGCAGAATTCTCGCCACGTCGTAGCAATGCTACGAAATAACTTTATGGATATATTCGATGGTCGTGTCAGTTCGCTTGTGTGCGCAGTGTACTTGAAGGTAAATGGAAAACGTATATATGCTTGATTTTAGCTCGTACTGAAGTCGAATATATACATATAAACACAGTGCACTCATATGTATATACAATTGTGGTGTAATTACTGAAGATAACATTCGATACTACTCGAGTTAGAGTTTATTTTGTTGAGAAAGATCTTGAAAGAGAGATTAGAACTTAACGATAATTCCCAACAACGCGGAAGAGCAGATAAGTAAGTACAGTAATTTGTAAGGAAATAAGAAAACGACAAGTTTCGTATGTAATAATAACTAGATAGGCGTCTTTGGACGGTTTAAGAGGTAATTAGGGCGAAAACTGTAAAATACTGCACTTTAAGTCGATGGGTGATACATTGTAATGCGATTTGCTAGAAATACTGAAATGTGAGAGAGGCAAAATGATGAAAGTGTTCCATTGCTTTAAGGCAGGAAATTGTTGTGAGGAGTCTGAGTGAGTGTGTTGTGTGAAAGGGAGGGAGAGAAAGGTGATACCTAATTCAAAAGAAAATGAGCCTATTTGCAAAAAAAAAAAAGTTGATTAAAAAACCGGTTTAGCAATGTACACGCTAACTCCCCTCCCTAAGAGTAATGTATGGTTGTACACTATTAGTATTAATAATTCTAACTAATTTTTAATTCATAGAGATAATCTTAACATGATATCATTTTAATATTAATAATTCAAAATGTGATGTTAAAAGAAGTGTAATTTTTTTTTTCTTGAGATCTAACGAAATAAAGTTTACAGTTGAACCGACATTTACGAACACGTAGAACAGTGCACATGCATTAATGGCATTACATACTATATCAGGCTCCTTTCTAAATTGTTAGGGAATTATTGCTTAGGAGTCGCTCAAATAAACTAAATGTTGTATTTCTTATAAATTTAGTGCGTCAATTTATTACACATGCCTTTCATTAAATTTTATTTTTTTATTTTTTGTTGCAATTTTCTGGGTTGCTATAAATTTTATTGAGTTTTCCAGCTGTTTAAGATTCACTATTTTTTTAATTCTCATTTATCTTATAAAATCATGAATCTGGCAAGTCTGGTTACGGGACACTTATTATGTAGATATCATTTTAATGAAAGACTAATCTAACAAGAAAATATATATTTTTTTATTTACAGGAAACGTATATATGTTATAAAACGGTAACGAACGTGTTGATCACATATTAGAAAGAATTTAACAATTAGCCTAAGTAGGTCAGGCGACAGGTAGATATTTTGATGTCTTTAAAATGGTTACAAAAGTGGAGTGAACTGCATGTAAAAGTGTTTTTATTTGTATTGTCAAATTCACCTTAAAATTATGCTTTTCAAAGTCCAGCCGATTTTTTGAATATACCCCTATACTTCAATTGAACAGTAGTCTCTAATGTACAATTATTAATCGAATATTTTTATATGACTGAATTACTAGAAAATTAATATTTTTACTAATTTTATTCGCCGTTGTAGGTGCAGTAGTATTCAAGATAATTTTTTTTTGCAAACTGTTTTATAGTAATGTTTATGAACATATTTTATTTTTTGAAAAACGCAGAAATAAAAACACTTTTACATGGAGTTCACTTCACTTTTGTACCAATTTTCTTTTCCGAGATATTCACGTCCAAAGTGAGAGGACTACATGAAAAAAATCAGACGTTTTTTGTTGAGCGTGATGCAAAGACGAGTGATTCAAACATCGCCCAAGACAAAAATGCCCACTTCCATCGTGCATATATTATTTTCTCCCAAAAATGTTCAAAATATGCTAGTTTTTGAAACCCTTTTTGATTTTTCCCTGCTTTTCTTAATGTTGCACAACGATCAAAATATGTAGCGAGAAATATCAGTATACGATCAAAGTGCTCGTTTTTTTGTAATCAAATTCTGGTCTCACTTCAGATCGTTATAGCGATCATCTCGCTTCACACGGGAATGATCGAGATTAGTTCGATTTTATAACTGATTAATTTAATCATATCGCTGCAACTCAAATTATATTTGGTTAAAAATATTTTACTGCAACAAATTTTAATTTATCTGTCGAATTGATTCTGTTGACTCGCAAATTTCCATTTCTTCGCCAGACATCGCTTTGACACTTGTATTTGCTTGAGTTACTTGACTTTGACTAAAATGTCATTTTACATCTAACGAGAAATTGTTCGCAATTTTTGAGACGATAAATAACAAGTGAACATACGAAAAACTCGTTTAGAAAATTGCTCGTATTTCAAACAAAATCCAACGAGACAGTCGATCATATCGTATCTTTATGCACCACTAGCTTTTCTCTCCGGTCGAAAAACAGCCAGCTTTACAAGCTCGAAAACGTGCATTTTTGTGCATGTGTTGAAACCATTGATATACCCTCCTGGGAAATCTCAAAGGCTTTTTTTCGTCGTTCGTGCTCTGCCGCTTGACCTAAAACTTCTTAGTTGAACATTAGCGTTTCAATTGACGCTTCAGGTACCATCGTTCTATATTTCCGAGATTAATTATATAGTCCCATCCACAAGTGGAAACAGCAAGCATTAACAAATCCTTCGACCAGATTATAAACGTCTCCCACACTAAAAGGAGAACTCGCATTTTCGACTGACTTGCGATAAACAGCACAGAGTTCCTAAAAAGAAAACATTAATATTAATCTTATCAATAAATAATGACTTATCCTAATATATTATATCCCAAAAACTTCTTGAAATTCCTTGAATTTTACGATAACATCTAAAGTCCCTTTACGTCCTTTAAAATCAATTAAAATTATTAGAAATCTCATTAAATTCCATGAAA
>JAUESH010000024.1:5050427-5069327 GCA_032275165.1 Synergus magnus | reverse complement strand
GTCTTGAAATTCCTCTCTAAAAAAAGTGATGTAACGTAATGTCCATAAAATCTCGCATACATTGTTTTTTCAAACCTGCTCTTTAAATTTGAATCAGCGAAATTTCATTGGTTTTTAAATGACTTGAAGTTGTAAGAAGTAAAATAAATAATCGTACGCGTAGCGCGCGTGTTGGTTTGATAGTAAATTAAAAAATTATGTCATCTGTTTTCAAAGAGACACTCACTCCTCTTGAAGTATGGAGATCGATCGTCAGCATCATGAAGGCCTGGACATAACTCGGATGCAGAATAAGATGATGTGTGACATTTCCATCAGGGGTGTTAAATTGCTTGTGATACTCCTGGTATTTATTTTGAAGAACCTTTGCCAAGGCTTGATACCAAGTCACCTGTTGACTAACAAGTGGGCTCAACCTTGAATCCAGGGTCGATAGAGACTCCACACAAGCTAGAGATCGAAGTTCTGTAAACTCTGCATAAGACATAGTTGATTTGCTCTCCAGTAGTTTATTCCATAATAAATGAGTCCTGCAATGCAAAGAACCTTGCTCTATCATACTTGTAATATGCTCTCTAGCTGCTTGGGCTTGAGACATTATCAGCTGCTGCATCAGTTGTTCATGGGAAGAATAATAACCCAAGTAATTTATCGATTCCTGTCGGATTTGGAGCAAATTCGAGGATGAAGCGTCAAGAATGTTTTGCGTGAGTGGAGAATCAGGTACTGGTGGTGGCGTTGGTGCCAGAGGATTATGTAGATCATCTTCATCTTCCTGTTCTTTCTCTGTTTCTTCTATTTCTTCTATTTCCTCTTCCTCTGTTTTAAAATCAGAATCCGAAGTTTCTGCGCTTTTTTCTCGAAGATCATTGGAGCTGGAAATGAACTCGCATTTGGAATGTTTCCTTGAAGAAGGGAGCATAGTCGAGGCTGGACTGGATTCCAAAGGACTTTCGACTTGGGAATTTGTCACGGATTTTCCGACGCTATAGACAGTTCGAAATTTGCCAAGTTTGTTGTTTTCCAAGTCTCGTTTTGGGTAGAGTTCTCGTTTACTGGTAAGCATGAGATAGTACTTCAAGGTAATTTCATTGCTTTCGGAATGGGTATTCTCATCGAGACGAGAGACGATCAAGGCTACATCAAAGTCGTCCGTGTATTTCGTATCCTGTGCGTCACAGTAACTAACTAGAGGAGTGCTTTGAAGCTTCACTAGTACGTACTCGCTGTCTTGGATTTCTTCAGAGTCGTCTGACATGCTGAAGACTTGCATTCCGTATACTTTTTCGTGAGAGAGAAGGTAGGAGTAGAGTGTACGAGCTGGTGTTGTTAAGTTGCTCAAGGTTATAACTCCTGAAAAATAGATGGGTTTTAAGTACGGTGCAATCTTCTTATCTTTAAAATAGAGGAATAAAACTATACATACCACTGCAAACCAAATTCCTTGCGTAATTGGGTGCCTTGCTGTAGTACTTATTAAAATCATCAAGAAAATGAGTAAGATGATATCCATGTCGAAGAGACCAGTGACCCGTTCCAGCAATATACGAATGGATAGATCGAAGATGAAAGTCGTAAGTAAACGAATGCAAATGCATATTGATTTTTATTTTATCACAGGCATCGACGAAGCTCAACATAAACTAAAATATTTAAAATGAATTAAGAGTCTTAGATAACTAGATTTTCAAATACATGACTATGTACTGTACAATTTTGTTGAATATCCAGGGCTGCCACGGACTAATGTACTTCAAAAAAGTGACAAAAGTGACTAATTTGATCTAAAAAGTGATCAAAAGTGACTAATTTTGAACAAAAAAAGTGACTAAAAGTGACTAACTTTGAATTTACTTTGATTTAATTCTTTTGAATTTCGTAAAACCTACTCTCTAAATTTGAAACAGCGAAATTCCGCTGTTTTAGATTAAGAGAGTGATTGACTTTTTAATGACTTGCAGTTGTAAGATGTAAAACAAATAATCGTGCGCGTAGCACGCGTGTTGGTTTGCTAGTTCCTTTAAAAAAGTGACTTATAGTGACTGTTTTTAAAAAAAAGTGACTTATAGTGGCGTTTTCTTAAAAAAGTGACTTAAGTGACTATGTGGCAGCCCTGTGAATATCAGATTTTTTACCTGATTGACTAGAGCACTGCTAGTTTTGGCTTGCAGGCGACTACATTCAATTACTCGCAATTTCACCGTAAAAAAGGGTTCCGAAAGGTGAATCTCAAACAGAAGAACACCTCCCAACATCGATTTCTTCAAAAAGAAAGTCTGGTTCTGAACATTTTCTCGTTCCCTGTGTAAAACAAAATCGCAATCAAACATCTGTCTCTGGAACATCTCTTTTTACAAAATGAAGATAGAGAAAAAAAACTTACGATCTATGTGATATTTCTGTATGGACCGGATTGAAACCAAGAATTTGCAGATATTGCTTGTACTCTGAAAGCATGTAAGCACACAATTCTCTATGCCACTCATTAACCACGTAATTATTTCCACTTAAATTTCTATTCTGTGATTTATGCTTCGAAATGTTTAAATGGGCAAGATTTTCTGATACATTCGACGAAGATGGAGTCAGTGAATGATCTCTTGTAGCAGCAGATTGCAAACGCCAAGAGGGCAAAAATAATAAAGGCGTGTGGCAGTAGTGAATGAGCCTAGAGTGTTGTTTAAAGGTGTTGAGAGTCATCAACGAAATCGGAATATTTGGAACCGTGCTTCGACTTTGCCACATCGTATATAATCTATTGAGTTCCTCTGAAAAATAAATTTAAATTATACACAGAATTCGTAGTTGTTCTATGATCTAATAGTTCGAAAAATACAAATACTACCTTTGTTTTTTTTCTCTCGATGTCTGAGTTCCTGAAAATCATGCGCTGCTTTCACAACTGGGTCAGTTGTGTTTAGTGGATGTTGCGCATTGGGTTTGGCATCTCTCATCACTTGTCCCATAAAGTGACTCCAGCAGAAGGTTGAATTCTTGCCAGTTTGTGTTTTGACAGGAGAGGCTTGAGGAAATTTCGCTAAGCTGTCCATATCTGTTATTTGAAGATAATGACCTTCACTCTGCTCTCTCTGATCACTAGTTCGCATTGGTTGATGGTGAAATATTCCCAGCTTCTGCATTATAATGTTTGAATAAAGTGTAGATCTTGAGGAGAGCCACATTCCCAAATTTGTTGCCTGCTTCACCAGCTTTTCTGACCTTTCCTTTGACCAGTTGTACATGTAGAGAACGATCTAAAAAGAACAGGTGTCAAAAATGTAATTCTTGTTACATATCCTTTGATGAATACATATTATTATTGATAGCATTATAGCATTATAGTTACTTACATTTTTGCTTTGAATCTTCGCAAGCAGTAGCCTTTGCCTAGGCACGAAATCCTTCTCCAAAATCAAGGGATTGAACTTTTGTAGCAATTTTTGGTCTACAAATAAAAAAAATTATTTGCTAAATCTATGAATTAAGTTCCTGGCTTAATGTTTTAACCAAACTTACCTTTAGGCACAAGTTGTTCAGACTCAATTTTCCGAGCGAACGACGCTTTCCACTGTTGAAAGTTCCTCGCCACAAGAATACTCTTTACATAGATTCCCTGTTCGTCCTTAAAAAAATCACATGGAAGATAAACACTCTCATCTTCATTTTCCTGTTCCTGGGCTTTCTTCAGCCACACGCTGTTAACATTATCCGTTCCTTCAAAGAGCTTGGAAGCCAGGGGATCTTCTTCCATGTCACTCTCCACAAAAGGCTGACGACTACTCTGAACAAAAGTTCTCGTAGAAGTATCCGATGCATTACTGTGAATAATATTCTGAAGCTCTCGCAAGATTACTGCCAATGAGTGTCTTCTCTGTAAAGTCACGACATGCTTTTTTACTGCAGGAACATTCATCTCCAGAGCGAATTGGAACCAGAAAGGCAAGGTTGCATGGTAGACTTTGTGAAGTTTGCCTTCTTCTCCGAGATCATACTGCTTGTTAGCAAAACCATCTGTATTTTCAGATTTTTCTTGCAGAATATCATTTCCAGAATTATTAAAAATTTCAGTTCCTAGGTTCTGGACAAATTCATTTCCAGGAGACAGAACACTTTCTGTTTTAGATTTTTGAGCTTCTTTCTTAGGACCCTGTAGAGCTTCATTTTCAGTTGTTTTCAAATTTTTATTAACAGGAACTGTAAGAACAGTTGGTAGAAAATTATACTCTGTTACCAAATCCCATATAGCATGTCTGACAGCGGACTTTAATTTCTGAACTAGCGATTCGAGATTGACTCTTCCTTGCTTCCATATCCTAAATTCGATCAAAGCCTCAACGTCAGATGCAGATTCGGATTTATTATCGTGAACTGATGTTAAAACGATTTTCTCGAAGTCTTCCACTCTTGGAGATTGCGAGAAGGGAGAAGCACGAGATGCATCATTTTCTGTTGCTATTAATTCTCCTTTGCTATTTATCACTCCCATTGCTATGCAAGCAATTCCTCGACTTCCACTCGAATGGCTCTGATTATAAAGAAAAATTTCTGACTCGGCTATTCTTTTTGAAGAACTTTCCGGCTGAGAGTAATCCTGGAAATGATAGTGAGCTCGGGGATCGGTGTACTTTGGTATGTAGAGAAACTGAAACAAAATAGTTTTCATTTGAATAAATAATTTTCGAGATATTTGTGAAGCTAATATCAACCCTGGGCGAATATTATTTTACCTGTAAAACATTTTGACGTAGATAGTATCCCAAAGCGCACATATGAGTCAAACAATGCGATTGAACAGTGAGTCTGACAACACTCTCCGGTGACCTATAAGGTTTCTGAATAAAATGAACATCAGCCGGAGTAAGTTTGCACATCGGATTCCTGGCTAGCATCATCGAAAGCACCTCCAGAACCGCATCATCCAATCGGTTCTGCAACACTTGTACTAACTCACATCTGATTTCAGGTCCAGCTTCAGATATTCCATGAACCATCAACACAATCGAGTCTCCTGATTTACTTAAGACATCTGATTCTTTCTCCCCAAAGGATCGCACTCTAGGCCTTGTATCATCAATAATACTCTGCTCGTTCAAAAGACTAGTTCCTCTTGCGTGAGACAAAGAAGCAATACTGCTACTTCTTGAGACAACTAGTCTCTCATCACTCTCAGAAAGTTTATTTTGCAGCGATTTCCCATCACTTGTTTGCTCGTGAAGCCGAAGATAAAAGACGTTCTCATTTTTCTCCCTATAAACAAACATGTTGCTTCTGTTATTTACAGAAAGTCGATTCAAGACTCCATGCAAGGCTTTGATTCCTCGTGAAAGTCCGGATCTTCCTGGTCCAGTTTTTAACCTTGGGTGTAAACAAAAAGGCATTTCCCAAACTACAGGACATCTAAACATCCCTGGTGTTACATTCAACGCAGTATTGTGATTTTGAATGATTCCACTTCCTTCGCTGAAGGAATCAGTCTTCCAAATGTGGTCTTCACTCGATTCAGGCTCTAGAAGGGAATCACAGAGACGAGTATCATTGAGACGATGAAGCAAAAGGTATTGATTCACCCGGCGACAAATCGCTTTTATTTCAGCGACCACTAGTTTCTGGATCTGTTGATAGTGAGCTACTTCGGAGGAAGCTAGTTCTAGAAATCTGCAGTGAAAGTAAACATTGACGTGAGTGGTCTCTACTCGGAGAATCAACCAAAAATTGGGGAGGAGTTTTCTACGTTTGTCCATTTCAATGAGCCATTGACACTCATCTTCCGAATCACTACTATCGCCATCGTAACCGTCATCGGTACCAATTTGTCCGTCGCCTATACTCGATATTTCTGAAAGGTATCCTGGTGGATCTCCTGAATCCTGTTTTTTAGTTCGACCCTCCGAACCTTGGATGCTTTCCAGTTTCTCAACTTCTGGATACATTTCGTCTGTGAAAAAAATATCAAGATATCAGTTTTAATCATGAAAAATACTCAGGGCTGCCTCAGGGTGGTCACATGTCAGGGAAGTCAGGGTAAAGTTAGGGAAAAAAAATTTTCTAACGAAGTCAGGTAAATGCGAATAGTTGTCAGGGAAAATAGAAATTAACATTGAATTTTAAAGGATTTCACAAGATTTTAAAAAGATCTTGTAGAATTTTAAGGAATTTAAAACGTTTTCAAGAATTTTAAGAGATTTTTAAGAAAGTTTAGGGAATTCGAAGAATCTTAAGGAATTTTGAAGTTCCTTGAGGAATTTTAAAGGATTTTTAAAAGCTTGTAAGAATTTTAAGAAATTTTGATTTTTTAGAAATTACAAACCTTCGAATCCAGTTTGGTCGGCCGATTCCTCGCTTCTTGGTTCTCCACTTGAATCAGCACTGCAAAGGGGTGGATCCACATTCTTAACGAAGTAGAAAAGATTTCCTTCTTGACGAATGCAGTACCTATTAATCTCGAGACGCGTCAATTCTTCCAAAAATTTAGGAACGCTATTTTCCGAGGGAAAAACGAAATGGAGAGGAACTTTTTCAGTGTAACAACTTGTCCTGTCATTCGACTCTGAGACATGACGAGCCACAAAGTTCAAAGTATCTTCGTTGGGAGAGGATTTATCCAAAAGAGCAGTCGCGGTTTCGTCTTGAAGGAGCCAATCGATTTCTTCCTTCAGATTTGTAATCGCCGTATATTGATATAGAGGAAGATGAGCTATACCTGCTTGTACACATTCAACTTCTGAAAAATCGGCTCCATTACAGAAACTGTTGTTGTGATTAGTTCTTAAACTTCCGTGAGGAGAAGCACTGCAGAAAGATGTTGTTCTCAATCCAGGAGTCCGTTCTGTACTCACTTCCAAAACTTCTTTCGGAAGGTACAAACAGATAATGTCCAGGGTTACTTTGTGGTCCCCATAATTGTCAAAATTTTGCATTATTTCCGTAACGCAAGTTGGGAGAAGTTTCACAGGTGTGCTAGAGAGACTTGAACGATTACGAACTGAGCAGTTTAGTTGGAGGAAGAGTGGATGTTCTTTCCCAGGGTCTGTGTCTATGTGCAGATCACTGATGAAGGATTCTGTAGATTGACTACTTGAGAGTTTTGGTCCGTTGTGGTTGCTGACTGCTGGCCATGTAACGCTCGTCCGGTTAACTGTAATTTATAAGACAAAAATAATTACCTTAATATACCTATCTTTAAAAATAAAAATAATACCTTTTCCGGTGCAAGAATTCATCTTACAGTCCATAACTTCAGAATGGAAAGTGAAACCTTCTAACTCATCATCGCTATCCGTATTCTGAGAGTCTGATGGATCCTGTAAAAATGAACAGTTCTTTGAATTTTATTTAATTATTTACTCAGAATAGCTACTCAGCTGAAAAAATAAAAACTAACCAGTCTTTCTGGCTGCCACGATGGGAGACAATAATAGAATTCTGGATGAGCCGGTACTGGTCTAAAAGCGACATTAATTATTCTCTCGAATTTATTTTTGATTAGATTGTGAAAAGATTCAATATCACTGCATGTGGGAGGTCCAGTATAGATTTCCAAATTGTCTTTTGAGGAAATACATAGATGCTTACAGACTGAACGCAAGTAATCTGTGATATTTATTTCCATATAATTTTCCTCGCATTGTTCCACTGCAGCCTCTATGTCTTCGTAACTCAAAGGTCGCTGAAGAATTAGGGACTTGTAGACAGCCATTACATAACAACGGCAATGAGCTAAACTCAAAGTCTTGCAGTGTTCCATCAAACTTTTTTGATCTGCAACAAAATATTTAAAAAATTGTATTTTGTACTACTATAGCATTATTGTCGAAAATAATTGCAACATTTTCTGAACTCTTATCTCAACTTACCACTTAAAACATTATCAGAATCTTCGCTCTTAGGTTCAGGCGACGATGGTTTCGTATCGCCTCCCAATTTCAAATTAATAAATTCTTCTTGAAAATGTTCTCCAATTCTGAATGTATAATCCCTGTAAACATCCTTGGCTCTAGGAGACGGAAGTTTATCCACCAGGGAATCAATTAACAAAGCTAAGGAACAATCGTAGACGTAAATAGGAAGAATCAGTCCACGTTTTGGATTTTCCTCTGTTACTTTTCTATAGGTTTCCAGCTTCGGGGTACTATGAGCTGTAGTCGTCCGACTCGAGATATTGGATCCAAAATCGTCAAAACTATGCTTCGGAGATGTGCCGTCATTCTCAATTTGACTTTTTGCATAAGGCACTGGTGTTAAATTTGTATCTCTCAAATCAAAGTTTGAACTCAAGGACTCATAATGTAAATTAGAATCAGTTCCCAAGTATAGATCTTGGATGTCTTCTTCTGGATACATTAGAAGCTTAACATCTTTTTCCGTCGCGGGTAAAATTGTTAGGATCACGTGAGTTATACTCACTCCTTTTATAAAACATCTCCACTGTGGAGTCGTACATGTAGTTTTATCTCGATCTCGAGCTGGAATTTTTTTTATATTAATTATTAGTTTTATAGATTTTCAGAAACGGGATTCTCGAAATAATTTAGAAAATTAAGAGATTTTCTAAGAAATAAAGAATGGGGTATTTTAGGTTTAAATATGTTTACTTTTCAAAATGTGTAATGAATTAAGTTTATACTTGTATGAAAATAAGGAATCTGAGATTCTTCGTCTCTGGGACGATTGGATATCATTTCAGTAAATTTTTGGGATTCCGTTGTCGTGAGAAGCAATTCCTTATTGTGGAGATTCTTGATATGATCTAAAAATCCTTCAATTAGTATTCGATTCGCATTCTCGTCCTCTGGATCTTCATTATGTACATTTGCTGTAGAGATAATTTGGGGATTTTCTAAAGATTAGTTTCTTTTAATTCTCAATACATATTACATTTCCGAGGGGTTTACAACTCAACCGATCAATTGTACACCTACTTCTAACTTCAAGATATTTCAGGATATTGCAATGATTTCAGAAGATTTCACTGCCTTCATGAAATTTCAAGAAAATTCCAGCGACTTCAAGTGACTTTAAGTGAATTCACTTGATTCGTGTGAATTTATTTGGTTTTATATGACTTCATGTGACTTTATATGAATTCAAATTATTTCAGATATGTATTTCATAAGATTGAAGACAATTGAAGTGGATTCATCTAAATTCACTGACTTCGGGAGAATTGAAGTGACTTTAAGTGACTTCAAACAATTTCAAGCGTCTTCAAGTGAATTCAGATATTTTTGGGTATTTCAGATATTTCTGGAGAATTCAGTAGATTTCTATGCGAGTGTACACCTAATTTCATGAGTAGTCAACCCCTCATAAATTTCAAATAGTAGGGCAAGTAGACCTGATGTCAAATGCAGATTAAAAAATCATAATTACATAATTTGATGTAATCTCAAATGGAAAAGTAAGTATGAAATATAGATTTCTGATATTTTTCACCGGAATTAATCGAGTTAGGAAACGTGGATCGGGTTTTAAAACTAAAAATCTACTTTCAAATTGATCTACATAACAGTCATTTTAAGGAATTTCAAGGGATATCAAGTGCTTTTAAGGAATTCCAAGGAATTTGAAAGAGTTTCCGGATTTTCATAATATTTCAAGACGTTTTAAATGATTTTAAAGAACTTCTTATAGGGACTACAAGAGATTTCAAGAGATTTAAAAATATTTTAAGAGATTTCAGAAAGAATTCAAGAGATTCAAAAGATTTATAAAATTTCAAGAAATTTTAAGGTATACCGAAAGATTTAGGAGTCTTAAGGGATTTCATAAAAAGGTTTTATGGAATTTAAGAGATTTCTAGGAATTTCAAAAATTTTCCTTCAAGTTAAGGAATTTCAAGAGATTTTTATAAATTTTAAAAGATTTCTAGGAATTTTAAGATATTAAAAGATTCTTAAAATAAATTTTGTGGAATTTGAATTTTTTTAAAAAGACTTTTAAAGGTTTTCCTGGAATTTAAAGAATTTCAAGAGGTTTTTATGAATTTTAGAAGATTTCTAATAATTTTAAGATATAAAAAATTTTTTCCTGAATTTTAAAGTTTATCGTATCATAAGATTTCAAGACGTTTTTAATGATTTTAAAGAACTTCACGGAATTTAAAGAGACTTTCAAGGATTTCAACATATTTTAAGTGATTTTAAGGAACTTCAAAGCATTTTTAAAGAATCCAAAAAGGTTTTGGGATTTTCCAGAGATTTCGTAAGATTTCCAGACAGTTTTAATGATTTTAAAGAATTTCAAGCGATTTAAAGTCATTTATGCAAAAATATTTCAAAGGATTTTAAGAGATTTAAAAAAAAATAAATAAAAAATGTCAAAGATTTCAAGAGGCTTTAAATGATTTTCAGGAAGTTTAAAGGATTTTAGATGAATTTCAAAGATTTTAAGGGACTTCAATCAAATTCAGAAGAATTTAACGATTTTCAAGAAATTTCAGAGGATTTGAAAGATTTTAATACGTTTCAATTGATTTTAAGGAATTTCAAGGAATTTGAAAAGATTTCAAGTAATTTTGAAGAATTAATAGGGATTTCACGGGATTTAAATTTTTCTTGGGGATTTAAAAAGAATTCAAAAGATTTGAATTTCAATTCAATTCAAAAATTGCAAGTCTCAAATAAAAATATTTTGACTGACTATCCGGAATGGTTTTTTCAATCCGCAAATGACCCACAATTATCATATAATTCCAATCTTAATAAGTATTTCGTAAGATTTAACTGTATATCAATTGAAAAAAGGTGAAAAGGTGACAAAGTCCCAAAATAGGTGAAAAAGGTGAGCAAGTTCAAAATAGGTGAAAAAAGATGAATAGGTGACGACCTTGATAACTGGCATAAGAATCCCTTGCCCTAAAATAAAATATGAATAGAAGAGTAATTTTCATCAATTATACAATTTCTAACCATCATCAAACATAGAGAATAAAAGTTCAGCCTGCTGGCATTTTGGCAATATATTAAGCGTATCAAAGAGGAAAACCATGGAATGAATTCGCTCCTCGATAGAAGGTGGTCCTTCTAGAAAATTCGTTAATGTAGGTTTTTTATTTGTCCTGCTAATCAGGCCTGGATTTAAATATCCTTGCCCAGTCATAATATCCAAACTCCTTTCGGAAGGAACAATTTGACTCAGTAGGCTCAAGTGTTCGAGGGTTAATAAAGCGTTGATACATTCTTCGTCTACGTGAGCAATCTGCAAATAACGAAGTAAAATAAAATTATGTTGAGCAATGAAAAATACGCAGATAAGATCCTGGATAAGATTACAATGACAATGTATTTGTTAAAGACTTCGACACTTTCTGGAAAACAATAATCTTGAATATTAAACCATGATTTCTCAGCATTCAAATTTTTTAACAAAAACAAAATATTTAGATTCAATAAAAATTTGAATAATTCAATTTAATTAATTAATTAATTAACTTAATTTTATTTAAAATTTTCAATCGATTAATCTAATAGTTTTGGTTTTACACAGCTTATAAAAAACAAATCCCCACTTGAATAATTGACATTTGAAAATTTGGCTGAAATTTAAAAAAATCTTTAGAATATTAGAATTCAAATTTATTACAATACACTTTCTATATACAATGCATAATAAATATTTTGCGACACAGAGTAATTTAATAAATATCGGTTCAGTTTATTATACATTATTATCTAAATCTTCACCGGTTGCTATCGCAGCGTGATAGATAATCGCGATTTTTTTTCATTTCCTTTCAATCGAACCAAAAATAAACCTTGACAGTTGATTAGCTAAGATTCTAATCTTTCCTCGATGATCAAAGTTTTATTTGACGAATCTCAGATAAGCCGCAGATAATTTCATGACGTGAGATACAGAAATGGAAAAGTCGTTTAGGGCCTCGGGAATAAGTTGGAGGAGTTGAATCTCACTTTTAAAATTCTAAGCGCAGAGACCACTACTCCACTTGAACCTCGACACCCTTTTTTTCAATTTTTTTTCCAAAAAATTCCATTGGCTGATTTTTAAGTTCTTGGAGTCGAAGATCGATGAAGGACGTAAGAAGACGAAAGTTTTCCAATTAATCTTGAGCTGGAAGAGTTAGATCTGGCAAGTTCCTAGAGCGCATTTGCTCACTGTCGAGATCCTCTCTTCCAACTCAAGATTAGTCAGCTGCAGATCCAAAAAATTTCTATCCATCCCAAGAAAAATCGGAATCCAGAAATTAAAAGAATTCTGAAAAATGTTTCATTATTAAATGCCAGAGCTAAGCTGATAATTATTTATGAAACCGACGCGACTTTTGAATTCAACCTTATATGCATAAGTATTGAATACTCAGTTCACATTTAAATAACAAAATTTGAGATTGGCACTATTTAAACGATACTATATCTTTACTTTATAGTCAATGAATTATGATACTTTATTTGCGTTTTCTCTAGAGTTCAGGGTCACACATGCCACCTGTTCGTAAATTGCTTTGCTATATTATTGAAACTTGATTTTACAAGACATTAAAATTTACATAAGATTTTAATTCTTAAATAAATTAAAATGAATTTTGTAAGAACATTTTAAAAGTTAATTTTTCTGATCTTTTCAAATTTTCTAAATTTATTTTACAAATCAGTTTTACTTAAAACAGTTTAAACAAGGCAAACGACGTGTATTCGTAAAACTCTAGTAAAATAAAGCACCTCAAGTGTATTAATATCTGTTTGAAGAAAGAAGATAAGAATCCACATCAGATTATTTTCAAATAATCACGAGAAACTGATGCAACATGAAATTCAAATATATTGTACATATGTAAATTAAATATAAAATTAAAATATATTAAAAAATGTTATTCCATTTACAATGAAACAAAAAAAAAGAAAAACTAAATGAATAAAAAAAATAATAAAAACAGTATTTCCAGAGAAAATTGAGGAATTTCACTTTTAAAAGATTCCAAAAATCTGAGTCGACTTTACCTTCTTTTTCAATTCCTTAAAAATGAAACTAGCCACTTTTTTGACATAAAAGATCCTTCAGCTCATTCCACTGGCAATTTCTGATCAACACTACCGCTTGCGACAAAAACTCGAGGAATCTTCTTATCCGAGCTTTTTCTCGGTCTGAATACACCTTACATAACACGATTTTACGAACACAGTGCCACCTGATTAAAAAAAAAAAAAGGATATAAAAAACACCTTCTTTGACTTCCACAAAAATCCATTGAGGAAGATCCAGGAAAAAATTGAAAACTTAATCTGGAAAGGAACTGAGAAGCAACCAGCGATCCGGAAGATGAGAATGAAGAAAGTTTAAGTTCTGAGAGAACCTCACCAAAAAAAGGTAAGACAATCACTAGCGGGCCCCGAATACACCTGGGCCCTATATATACCTGAGGCAACTGATAGAGAATCCCATCCTAAGTCCTTCATCGATATCGGAGCCCCACCCCGATAATGATAACGATTGTCTGATAGACATTGCAGACGTGAACGCCTAAATTCTACTTCGAAGAAGAAAAGATTCGAATCTGATTAAAAAACATTTAATCGTTTTACAACCTTCGCTCTCTTGTCGATAAAAAATTACAACAAGGAAAACTGGCCATATGAAAGATTTTTTTTTTTATAATAAAATATATAATATTTGCAATTGTACCGCCGCATCGTAGAAAGGGATATAAAATTTCTTGGTCCGAGTACAAACAGATCCTGACAATGTAAAAATTACAAATATAAATATATTCTTTGATATTATGCAAGCAAAGGAATTATTCGAAATAAATTTCCAAAAATGAAAGTTAAAAAAAAATGTCCAAAGGGGTAAGAAGCTGTTGCACTCGGACCAAGAAATTTTATATCCCCTCTACGATACGGTGGTTCAATTAGGGTGTCGATTCAATGGAGGTTTTAAAATTTTCGGTCAATTATACATTTATTCTGAAATAAATTAGGTAAGTATTGGAAAAATAAATTCTGATAATTTATTAATTTATTTAGTTTGTAACATTGAAAATCTAATTTTCAAGTACTAATTAAAAAGATGCAAATGTACGAATAGGGACAGATTTTATCAAAGTTATTGAGACTGGACAATGGTCGGATAATAAGAAAAGATTATGACATTGTTCCAATCGATTTCCGTATTAAAAAATTTAGATTTATAGAAACATATTTCATTCTCTCTCAATTTAAGAGATATGTAAAATAAAACTCTTTTGTGTTATATTGCCGTCAACCATATTTGTCGTATCTAATCAAGTTCTTTTTAGTAATAGATATATTTCCAAATTCCTTCAAACTAGTTTCGATTATTGCTATCAAATTCGAACAAATCTTAATCTTATGACACATTTCAGTCTAGAAACGTTTTTGATTCGAAACACCTTTTATCTACAAATTGGAACTTCCGTTCCACATTTCCAGTAAATTTTTATATTTTGAAATTATCTGATCTACTAGTTTGAGTCAATTAATAATTTATTAATGCGTATTTAATTAATTAAGTGAATTAAATAAATGAAACCATTTATTTACGGATCAAAAAACATGAATAAAAGGTTTAACTTCAAAGTAAAGCGGATTTTAGAATAAAGCGACTCTACATGCTGTAGGTTGAACAAGCTTTAAAATCTTCAATATCTTCGGCCGGTGTTTGCATAGAGATAAGCATACCTGACAAAATAAACCACTTCAGAAATCCGCTGGTCAGAATAACTTTGTGTGTTACTGATTACACGTATTATCAGGTTGGTCCAAGATAACACAGGTCAAAGGAACTGTAGAAATGCTTTCTAGAGTTTTTCGGGCGTCTTATACGCCAAAGGTGCATGTATTTACTTTAAAATATGAGAAATACTATTATCCGTCACATAGATGATCACTTATAACTGGTTAGGACATTTATAATTTATCATTGTATCTATACGTTTTTTTCTTATCAAGAAAAGTAAGGAACCATTTTTATTAAATTAATCTGATCGATTCATCAAGTAATAATTATCGAAATAATCTAATGATGGAGAAATAACAAATACACTTACCAACCGAAAAATAAAAATAAAAAATAAGAAATTATTTACTTACAGCATCTGGTAATTGATGATATTGTAGAGAATTCATATACGCAGCTTTGTGATGTGAGGGAATTTGTACGTGGCCACATTGAGGCTCAACCCAAATTTCCGTGACAATTTGAAAATCCCCGGACCCCTCGCAATCTTCAGTACCACCTTCACCGTCACCTGTACCTTTAAACAATAATTTTGTACATATTAAATATTGAATTAGAAAATTTATATTTCTGGAACCATATCCTTTTTCTTTTAAAACTTTCGTCTTGATAAAATTAATTTTATTAATTAAGATAATTGGATTTGAAAATTAAACTTGCCTTCATCTGTGTCTTCTTCAGACCCAGTGTCTCTTTCTATTGTTGGATTCACAACCATATGTGGTGGAAATAAAATGTACTGAATAGTACATGGATATAAGGCAGAATTATTTTCCGGGCCTTTCATTTGCACTTCTCGAACCATATTTATAATCCCTGCTGCAGAATACGCAAAATTAAAACCTTCTGATAGACGAATTCTGAAAAAAAAAAAAAAATTAATTTTTTTAGTATTCTTATTTAATAATTTGATACAATTTGAAAATACCTACGAAATTAAATATAATATTACATAATAATAACAGATTTATCATTTAATGTAAAAACCTAATCTAATTTAACGTGTTTTCTTGCTTTGAAAAATCATGGAAGAATTTGTTATGAGGTAAGGTTAATTTAATTAAACTTACTTAGTAATGGTAGAAAGAATTCTCGCAATCGCAGCAACATTCAACCTCGGCAAACTGATGGCTGGAATTGTCTGGACAAAGGGTTTTCTGACAAACCACAACCATCGACCATGGTATAAATACCTAGAGAGCGTACTCGTCAAATTACCACCAGAAACCAACGAATTTCTAGGCAAGAGTTGAGTTCCATCCGGAAATTTTACTGTACTCAAATCGGTGGGCATTCGTTCGTACCGAATTAGAATTTTTTCCAATGCCTTGTGTATTATTGTACAACAAGGTGTTTCTCTTTGATCAGTCGGGCGACTAGGCAGCGTTAACTTTGATAGTCTTTCCAACAAATCCGCGACAACATTGTGCCTTACGACTCCTTCTGTTCCTCCAGCGAATGCAATGTTTAAAACCACACAGAGCGCTCTACAATTCACGTTTATTAGCGAAAAAGATACCGGTGGTTTGTCAATTTCTCTGTAAATAAACTGCACGTAAGTGTAATTATCTACGAGAACAAAAGTAGCCCAGTTTTTCAACATTCCATAAAGAGCTGCCGCTGCTTGTCGATATTGAACCGATTGAAATCGACCACTTTGATTCGCCTGGTGGAGATGTTTCGGCAAAGGTTTATCGTGGCACAAAACCAGAGTTACTCTTTGACAATGCATCCAACGTGCCCATTGATGAGGCTCCAGGGATACAACGGGCTGCCAAATTTGACCAAATTGGGGGCAAGCTGCATCACTAAAATAAAAATTGTGGGCTTATTTTTTACACTTCATAATATTGTCAATATTCCTTCAACAATTAATCAAACATTTTTAAAGGTTTATTTTTCTAGCAACTAGGTACCTAAGTTGAGTAGTACTAGCAGACGGGTAGGTAGGAAGATAAAAAACCGGCATGCCGCTTTTTATAGTGTCTGGAACGTTATACCAAGTCCAACCTAATCCTGGAGACCAACTAAAATGGGAAAGCATGTTGTCGCTTTCTGTAAGAGAAGTTAGTGCAGCCCAAAATCGCGAAACGACTCGCTGTCGATATTGAGACTTCAAAGGCTTTTTCGACAAACAAGTGATATCGTGTAAGAACTCATAAGTCGCTGAAAATAAAGAGAAATATTAATATTTCATTAATTACATTCAAATAAATTTTGTATTATTGAAAAATTCTTTATTGTCATAATTAATTTACCTTCTATCGTTATCGTATACGTAATCGTATTACAAATTGCCATCGATCTTTTCTGCCACGGACATGATATCGAAAATTCTAAAAAAACGTGTGTCTTCCAAGGCAAAACAAAACAAATTTCAAGAGAATCTTCTCTCAAATTCATTTTCTTTATCATGTAACCTTCACGTAATCGACAACACAATAAACTACTCAAAGTGCATTTCACTTTTTCGTCAATCTGCTTTTTCCTCAAGAGTTGGGGGAAATCGTCTCCGTGGAAAAGAAATTTTTTCATGTGCCAGTCAGTCGAAATCCAAGGTCCTTTTTCGCAACAGAAAGCACGGTATAATTGCCAGCAAAGAAAATTTCGATGGTAAATGTTCATATCGATTTCGTCGTTTGTTATCTATTAAAAAACAAAAAAAAATTGAATATATTTAGAGGTCAATTTCTTAAATAATTGGAATATTTTCATTCTTTAAAAACTCTTAAACACACCAGTTGTGGAATAAAGGAAAAATAGGTTCCGAGTGTGGCAGTAGCTAGAAAAATGAGTATATCTTCGTAAGGAACCAATCCATTCGCACAATGTGGATGATAAGAACTCCCTACGTGTAAAAAACTACAGGCAACTGTCGTCGCTCGTAATTGTTGTATCACAGAGTCCATTACATGAGCATCCGTAACTGCAACTATTCCGTCAGTCACAATAACTAAATCTGTATAATAAGGGTAATATTATATTATATTGTATTTCGGTGTATCCTACACAGCAAAAAAAAAATTCCCGATATTACTTACGCGCACAACTATGATCTGGAAGAAGAGAAAGAGCCAGCATCCCATATCGCACCATATTAACAAAACTAGTTTCCGGCAAAACCATTGACAAACTCGACATGTTATTGTTATTGTTATTATTATTACTATTTCCTATACTCGTGCCTCCCTCTTCAAAAAGACCTCCGACCAATCTTTCGCTTTCCGCCCTCTGAGTTTCTAATTGCTGATTGATTACTCCCGTGACTTGTGCTACTTTTTCCTCCAGAATGTTCAACTGCTTTTCTATAAAATGCATGAGAGAACTAAGATTTTCCATGGTAACTAGCCAGCCCTGTACTAAAACTTGCTGCGCTGGATTTGAAAAAAATGGCGTATGTGCTATTACTGTTACGTAAATCTCCGGTTTCATCAGTCTTGTACTCCCAGGGACGATGAACTGGAAAGTTAAAGAATAACATTAAATGAAATATGAAAACTAATCAAATGTTGCATGATTATAAAATGTACCGGTCTGGTGATTCCTTCCAAACATCTTTTTGTGGCCAGACAGACCTCATCGATCACAACTTGACCATTTTGAACATCCTGCAATAAATTTTTTTTCTTAATAAATATTCATTGACACAATATTTGAGGTTCTAAATATAAAATACGAAAGGTACTTAATAAAAAAATAAGGAAAAGAAACTTACTATAGTAGCAAGTGATGGACTCAGATCTAAACTGAAAACCATCCTATATTTATGTGCGAGGAATATAAGTGAAGTCGTCGAAGATATTCGATAAAAAAATTGATGGCTATTAACAGCACTCCAAGAAGTTGGTTTTTCCTTTGGAAGCACCGAGACAATTTCCAGTTCTGGAGTCTCTTCATTTTCAAAGGCTGATTTTTGAATTGCTACTACTGTATCTAAATGTTCGATTTTCCACTGGGCTCTCACATTACGAGATATAGGAAAACCTTTTTTCATTAAGAGAAAAACAGTCTCAGCTTCAAGGACTAATTTTGCCTTAAAAGATTAAACAAATTATATTATATTAAAATTCTATTAGCAATTTTATCATAATTGTGAGATCAATGATCACTGAATCAATATACATAATACTAACAATAAACAATTGAAATATAGTTACTCATTATTGTTACTACAGGTTATTATTACTT
>JAUESH010000024.1:5040021-5050327 GCA_032275165.1 Synergus magnus | reverse complement strand
CTCAACAATATTTATTATTGTCCCAGTATTAGGCATACTTTTTAAGTTGTCCCAGTAATGGTCGGTTTACCTTACTTAAATTATTTACAAACTTTAAAAAAATAATAAATCGTTAAAAATATAATGAAATGACACCCTTCTTAATACATTTTACCTCGCATTTTACCTCAGTTTTAATAAATTATAATTGCTTTTCGCTACACTATAAAATGACTTAATGTAATTACTTTTATCACTAAATATATTTTTGATTCCTCTATCTTGCTAACTATAATATATTCAAGTTATAAACTCTTTTTACAATAGTTAGGACATCGCTATTATAAAAAAGTTAAGTGTATTTTGAAATTTATACATTCAATTTTACACATTTTTTATTCAGTCACTAACCTTAAATTTTTATCCGCAATTGTTAATAATAATACATTGTACTTTTATAACATCATTCACGAAAAAAGGTTTAAAATTCTTGTGAGAAATATTCCGTTTTTCGAGGCATTTTTCAGAATTCAAAATGAATTGTGAATACGTCAAACAGTAAACAAATTAGTTAGGTAGCCTTAGTAGGTAGTACTTTACAGGAAATTTTTTTTTTCGATTAGATAAAAATTGACCGAGGTAGGGGAGGGGGAATTTTTGGATTTTGTGCTGGTAGACCCTATTTTGAATGTCTTAAGCTCCTTTCGTACAGAATAAAAAAAAATGTTGTCCCATACAGTTACTATAGACTTTTTCCTGATCTATCAAATGGTTATAACCATTTTTTCAAAAATTTTAAATTTTAAATTTAACCCCTTTTTTTGAAAATCACAAATATTATTGATTTTTTTTTTTTTTTTGAGGTTCCACACTTTATTTTTTTTGGTCTTAAATTAAAGTTCATGGTTTAATCTTTTTGATGTCCTGAAGCACAAGATGACGTTTTTTTTTTGGTCCCAAGAATTTAAATAAAAAGTAATACGGTGCACCGGTGGCGCTCGAGACGGCTGGGATATTTACTGTTTATAGAACGGCTCTCTGCATTTTGCAGGGTCGAGACTGCCATTAATGTACTTTAATGCCTGCATTACAGTCACCGCAGGACTGTAGCATTATGGAAATAAATTTAAATGTAATTTTTAAACGTAGTTTATTGTAAGTGGCAAAATTGTTATCATGTGTATGTACCTATTGCGTTACAGTCTGTTAAGAAAGAGCATGTGTAGCATTACTCGGAGTCGGTAAGTGGTACAAACCTAAATCTTATTTTAATACTACCTTTAGCGCATCGATGAAAAAATTTTATTCGATGTTGATTTTTTCTCAGAGAAGCACGTGAACCGCAATGGGGAAAATGACCAAAAAGCACGTATATAGTTAGCCATTTTAAATTATTTGCCCGCAAATGTTCACGAATAGTTATGTGCGAAATATTCAGTCCTTTTCACTTTAATTTTGCTTGTCCTTTACGCAAGGATAAGCTAGGATTCCTTGAAAACAAGGCCACGATCAGTTTTACGTGCTTTTTGATCACTTTCCCTATTGCAGTTCACGTGCTTCTCTGAGAAAAGATCCAAATCGAATAAAATTTTATCATCGAAGCTCCAAAGGTAGAGGTTCCCTCTACTTATTAAAAAAAGGTTTAGGTTTGTATCACTTACCGATTCCGAGTAATGCTGCATACGCTCTTACTTAACAGACTGTATGTACCTATTGTGTTAAATGTATTATAAAATTGTTTTAAAACAAAGCAAAGAATCTCATAATGCAACTTTAGATATGCTGAAACCAAAATTTAACTGTGCAGTAACGATACCGTAAACGTTGCAGTACGCAGTGGGACAGGAGCACATCAAATTTGGCTAAAAGTAAAAAAAATTATCCAAGAGATATAAAATTCATTTTCTAGTTGTTTTTTGGGTCGCTGATTCCAAATCCGTCATATAAACTTCAAAATTAAAAATGGCGGATCCAACACGGCGTCAAACATTTTTATAAAATGAGTTTTATGAAAAACAAATAATTAAAAAAAAATTTTGTCGCCATGTTGGATCCGCCATTTTTAATTTTGAAGTTTTTATGATGGATTTGGAATCAGTGACCCAAAAAACAACTAGAAAATGAGTTTTATGAAAAATAAATAATTTAAAAAATTTTTGGTCGTCATATTGGATCCACCATTTTTAATTTCGAAGTTTTGATGATGGATTTGGAATCAGCGACCTAAAAAACAACTAGAAAATGAGTTTTATGTCTCTTGGATAATTTTTTTACCATTGGCCAAATTTCATTCGCTCCTGTCCCACTTTGCATCATCATGCTCAGCTTCAGAAACTGAAAACTCCAATTAACAAAATTATTATCGCTCTGAACAATTTATCTATAGCGATATGCTATCACGTAAAAAACACGAAATTGATATTGGCTCCGAAATATGTGCATTTCATTAAAAACCAAAAGCAGCAGCCAGTAGCAGCACATTTGAAACTTCAATAATTAACGAGAAGAATGATTCCTAGAAAACTTCAAAACGACGTGGTACTTCGTGGTATTTTTAAACGGAAAAATGTCCAGTATTGAAAACTTGAAAAATGTGCATGTAAACTCTTCTTCCATTCGTAATTAATCAAATGTTACAAATTATTTAGTACCTGCAGGTACTTCAAAAACGTTTTTAATGAATTGTAAAAACTTTAAACATTGATATTCGTACCAATTTGAAGAAATTAACCTTTTTTTTTTTGCAAACTTTTGATGACGTTGATTGTAAGCCATTTCACGATTTGGATAGACTCTAGAGACATTATTTGTAAATAAAAGCTCTTGAAACTTTATTTCTATCTACGGTAACATATCGATGGCTCCTAATAGAAAACGCGTAACTCTATTTTGCGCATTGTCAGACGGGCATAAGTCCCGCTTGCAGCGCCTGATTTGCTCACGTCTGACAATGCGCAAAATCGAGTAACAAGTTTTCTATTAGGAGCCATCGATATGTGCAAAACAATATCCGTTTCCTTTTAGGCAAATTTTGACCTTGAGTTTTGGCAAAATTTGATGCGTTCCTGTCCCACTGTGCATACGGTTTATCTGAAAAATAAAATAAAAATATATTTAGAAACTAGACATTTAGGTTTATGGCATACGTAGGGGAAAATCGATATCTCAAAAAAAAATGGCGCACCAGCGAATTTTTTTTCATATGTTATGTCCTGAGAGGATTAACACACCCAATATCCCTAACAGTTCTCGTTTTAAGTCACGTTAGTGAACTTGGGACGAGATCAAGCCAAAGAAATAGGAATCAATTTTCATATAATATAATCTTTATTCGTTAGTTACAAATTTTTACGTGGAAGAGAGAGAGAGACATAGAGAGAGTGATGGACCGCAAGAAAGGAACCCTCAGACCTCTGATACCGTCCTGTAAAGAACGTCTCAGATTAGACTTTATTAATATTAAAAGTGGGAGGCATAGAGATTAGGATTTGTGGGAACTTACTTGTTTAAACTTTCGATGGTTCCAGCTTGGATTTTATGGGTTGCAGGTTGAACAGGGTTTCCAAGATGATCTAGGCGTGTAGTACTAATGTGGGGGGCCTGGACTAGACCTCTGAATAATTCTTCCTTCGAACGGGATTCCTTGGGTTCATACTAGCTCTGATGCTTATTTTGGGACTGAACTTGATTGGCACTGGAACTGAACTGAATTCAACTAGACTCGACTGATACAGAATTAGAACGGTGACAGAACTCAGACTGATTGATACTAATGCTGGCCTTCACAGGTTAACTTAAGACTTCGCGGGTTAAACTGAGACTGAGACTTCGCGGGTCAGAGTTGATGACTAGTTCTAACGACTAGTGACTAGTGATGTGGGTGGCGAATAGCGAAGTTCTGCTTGCCGACTAGTAACTGCTTGATTTCCGTGTCCCTTTTTATATCCGCTTTTTCCTTCGTGGCTCCTTCGCGGGTATTCCAATGGTTGGACGGTCCTCATCGATCGGCACCCCATGAGCGTGTTTTTCCAGGAAAGAGAATGAGAGGGATCGTATATGGTTGATACCTTATTATCGAATATGTTCTAATGGGTCGTCGAGCTTCCCTTCATTGAGCGTGTTTTTCCAATGAAGAGAACGAAAGGGGTCATAGTTCGGCCCCCGAGTGTGTTTTAATGTTTCCAAGATTTCTCTGAATCTCAGGGAAACCTCGTCTCTATCGATTCTTAAGAGATAATATTTTATGTATCTCTCGCCTCAACTCTTACACGTGTTACAATTTGAATCATATTAAGCATGAACGTTGAATACATTATTAATTAGTTACGGTCACGTAACACATATTTCACGGAAAATTTTTATTTATACAAAAAAAATAGAAGGGGGACTTTTATAAGAAAATCCCTACGTGGTGGCTTTCTGAACAATTTAAGACTGGTCCACGAAAATTGGATGTATAGTTCTTTAAATATGTTGTCAACCGTGTTGAAAAACGTAGTTTCAAGAAAAACGCGTTCAAAGTTTTGGTGATAGATAAATCATATGTACATAAAAACTAAATTTTTTATTTGTCTTTTTTTATTTTGTTTCTCACCGTTAGTCAGCTATTCCTGGACCATACAACAGCTCCTCAGCTTCCACAAGTTGATTATTTCTTTGATTTTTTCCACGCAAACGCGTGTATGGGTAGGTAGCAGACCCGGTAAAAAATGCTGTATCTCCGTCAATTTTACATATTTCTTCCAAAAATTTGGTGACAGCATTCTTAACAAATGCATCTTTCAGAAATTGAAGAAAAAAAAACGCAAAAAAAAAATTCTTACCATGGTGTGGTGCCTTAAAGAAACAAAGTCAAAGACAAAGAAAAGACCAAAAAAGTCATCTAAGTAAATGGAATAAGCTCTAAAGTAACTTTTAAATAGGTATATACACATAATAATAATTTTCCTACGTACAATAGATTAAGTTCGAAAATTACATTTAAAGAAGGGGTTTCCTTAAGACCCTTTATCGGCCCCCCTGAATCATATTTTTTAAAGTTTATTATCGAGATTACTTTTTTTTTTTTATAATTTGAAAAATATAAGGCTTCAAAAAATACATATACTTTTTGTGTTACTCGATAGGACCCTTATAAAAAAAACGCTAAACTCAGCTTATTTTACAAAAATACGCAATTTTTGTAGTTTTTGCGATCTTTATGTAGTTCTTTCGTATAGGGCGCAACTGAGTAGCAAAACGATTTTCACATATATGGTGCACAAATACATGAGCTAATATATACATAAAAATTGTCGTGCTACTACATTGCGCTCATGGTAAAAATTAATTTTCATATGGGTCCTGTCGAATAACACAAAAAGAATATGTATTTTTGGAAGCCTTATATTTGTCACATTATAAAAAAAATAAGAATGATCTCAATGATAAACTTTAAAAAATATGATTCAGGGGGAGCCGATAAAGGGCTTTATCGAAACCCCTGCTTTACTTCTTTAATACTACAGCCCTACAGTGACTGTAATGCAGGCATTAAAGTACTTTAATGGCAGTCTCAGCCCTGTAAAATGCAGAAAGCTGTTCTGTAAACAATAAACATCCATAATTGACACGATGAATTAGTCCGAAGCGAAAAGAAGTTCCGCGGTGCGATCGTCCCAGCGCACAGTAGTTCAAAATAGGAATTTACTCTTCATAATCGCCTACAGGTCGTCTTTTTTAACCGATTTAAACGTTTTTTTTTTTAAATGCTCAGCATTAAAATCTTAAGACAATTGTGGTTTTCTTTTTTTAATTTTTTTTTCTCAGAGCAACAATATATAAACAAATATAGTGACAAAATTGGCCATTTCAGCTTTGTGAATTTTTATCTCAAGAAAAAATATAGGTAGAAAATCACTATCAGCAGGAATTGTTACCCCTGCATTTGTTACATGACCGTAACTAATCAATACTTGTACGTCTAAGAAACATGTTAAAATCTACCGTACAGAAATAGAGACACGTGCGAGATGTTAATTGGGGAAGGAATACTTACTCCTAAATGACCAGGGGAGAAAAAGGGTCTCTCGCTAAAGACTCTGATTCGGGGGAAAGTATCATCACGAGAGTCGAATTATGACCCATATACTCCTGTTCCCTTTCTTGGAATAAACACGCTCACGGAGGAAAACTCACGAAACCACGGAAATATTCTCGGGTCCCCGTGAGCTCACGGAGCGAAGATCAACGGAGAAACCAGGAAGGGTTGTTGGTAAGGAAAACGGATATAAAAAGGGACACGGAAATCAAGCAGCCACTAGTCGTCAGAACTTCACTAGTCGCCAACCAGAACTTCGCTATTCGCCACCCACATCTCTAGTCACTAGTCAGTCGGAGTCACATCTCAGTCTTCAAGTAGAATCTCACGAGTGTCCAACTAGTGACTCTGACCCGCGAAGTCTCAGCTTAACCCGCGAAGTCTTAGTCAACCCGTGAAAGTCCAGCATCAGTAAGCCTTTACTCAACCACCGTCACGTCGGTCAGCAGTCAGCTCTAGTCTACGTTCAGTTCAATTTTACTCTACCGTCGGTCTACCTTCAGTCCAGTCTAGTCAAAAGGAGAGTCTTCAGTTTTCATCGCGACAATCAGTTGTCCTAGGTTCCGGGTTCAGCGCAATCAAGTCAGTTCGTGAAGAATTGGATATTTTGGTCGGGGAGAAAAGTTCATCACACGGATCCCTAAATCCAGACTCACACCAGTATTAGACATCTGGGTTTCTAAACAGAGCGCTGCTGCCTGCATCCCATAAAATTCAAAACAAGGGGAATACCTTTCCCTAAAACAAGTAAGTTCTCATAAATTCTAATTTCAATGGCTCACTTTTAGAAATATCAAGAGTCTAATCTGAAACGTTCCTTATAGGACGGTGTCAGAAATCTGAGGGTTCCCTTTCAAGGTCCATCATTCTCTAGCTCTCTCTGTGTCTCCCTGTTTTACATGAAGAATTGTAATTTACAAATAAAGATTATATTATATGCAAATTGATTCTTATTTCTTTGGCTTGATCTCGTCCCAAGTTCACTGACGTGACTTAAAACGAGAATTGTTAGGGATATTAGGTGTGTTAATCCTCTCAGGACATAACACATTCATAGAACATAATTAATTTTAATAATATTTAACTTAATTATTATAAACAATTTTTATAAACAAATTCCTAATGGCATTTTTTTCTCATAGAAAAAATGGTTTGCTTCACGATAGTTGCTAATACTTTTCATAATAGTAATGATTTGTAAGAAAAAATTAGCATAAGTTAACAATTACTAATTTTATAAACATTTTTATAAACAAATTCCTTATAAATAAGTTATTGTCATAGTTAAATGGATTTTTCTGACCAAAAGTGATTCACAGTCGTCTTTAAAACCATTTATATACTTCAAGCTTTGTCAAAAATAAACAATATAGATTGTGTATAACAATTTAATTAAACAATTCTCCCAATCGGCCGTTTCCTTGTAGAAAAAAATGGATTTTTCTGCAATTATTATTGGAGTGACATTTATTGCGATGACTAACCAAAGAAATTGAGTAATAAATAATTTATGTAATTGTTAAAAACAATAAAAAAAAAACTAAGAAAGGAGGTTAGTACTTTCGAAATAGCACAAAATCCAAAAATTCCTTCTTCCCTACCTCGGTCAATTTTTACCCAATCGAACAAAATTTTTTCCTGTAAAGTGCTATCTAATAGGACTACACTTTACCCAAGTTTGAGTTCGATCAGACAAAATCATATTTCACTTGACACTTGATACAGTATACTTAACAAAAAATGCCCGACAAGTATCTCAATTTCTCGAGGAAAGTAGATAAAACCACACGACAAGCAAAAAAACAGTTGACAGCAATTCAGTAACCCTATTTTCCCTCCTAATAATCTCCCTTCGCATATCTTCGCTACAACCAATTAACTCTAGAATATCACACATGGGTGTCACAGATACAGTGTGCCGTTATCAGGTCAAGGGTCCCAGTGGGCAAAAAAATGAAAGATGTCCTAAAGACATTTTCGGGACGTCCCTAAGACGTCTTTTGGAACATGTCTTTTGGACATCTCAGGGAAGCTCTTAAGACATCTAATGTCAGTACGAAAGATGTCCCGAGAACGTCAAATGTCTTTAAGACGTCTTTAGGTCATCTGTAGGACATTAGATGCCTTAGAGACGTAGATTCGACTGACATTGGACGTCCTAGGAACATCCCAAGGACGACCTTGGGATGTTCATGGTTTTGTGCCCACTGGGGTGTTAACATATCTAATCCAAAACTTGCTTTCATAATCTCCTATTTTCCCTATACTTCCCATATAAATCACAGCGTAAAACGACTACCAAGAAACAAATATTCTGTTCTGAAACAAATCAGTTTTTAAGATAAACTAGAAAACCGATAAAACCAACACCCATAAGTAACAGCGACTATCCTCTTGCATTCAATAATCGTTAACCATCGACAACCCCGATAAGCAAAAGCAACTTTCTCTTATTACAAAAATAAATTCATCATAATTTAATATGGTTGATAAAAAAGATGGAGATGGCGCTCCTTGATACTATTCTACTTTTTGTTAAGGGGGGAAACCACATTAGGACGCTGATTTTTATGCTTTTTTTAGGAATTTTTTTAAAAGGGAACAAATGATTAGAATTAATTGAAATTTTGAGGTCATTTTATATATGTTTTTAATAACAAATCAGAATTTTTGCAAAAAGTTTTAATGAAAATCTTCAAAGTTTGAAGGTACTGCACGTGGAGGTTCGTCATTAAAGTCGTTAAACTTCTTTTTTATTAACGATTTTTTTGGCTGACTTATTCCAACTTTTGTTGAGGGTCAAAAATTTAATAAATGGATAGTAGTAGCTTACGCGAACCTCTTTGACGACGAAGTGCTTTTCGAGTCAAGGTCGATGGTCTTCCCTCTAACTTATCCTAAGGTTAACTCACGGTGCCCCTAGGCCCTTACCCCTTTCCCTAAGTTCAAAGGGTGTTAACATTTCCTCTCGCAATATCTCCTACTCTCTGATTTTTTCGTTTAGTCCTCTCACTTTCGACGTGAATATCTCGAAGAAAAAAATTTGTATAAAAATGAAGTAAACTGCTTGTAAAAATACTTTTATTTCTGCGCTGTTTACGTTTTGAATGGTTATTTTACATAAATTTCGTGAGGAACTGTCATCGTTTATTTGCTAAAAAACACCGAAATAATGACCTTCGACAACATAGGTCAACTTTGAGAAGCTCCTGTATTGTCAAATTCACCTTAAAAAATTAGAAAAAAATTTTCATGTATTATTCAGTCTTAAGAACTTATATATCTTTCAAAAAATAGTAGGTAGTCTACACCACTCAAGATGTTACCGTACAATTCCATTACCACTTGGTAACCATCTGGGGGAAAGTTAAAAAGTGTTTTGTTTTCCTGAGCCTGCTATAAGAAAAAAGGTTTGGAGACAGCTCGATCCCGACAATTTCTAAAACGCTAATCTTCAGAAAAACCGAACCGACACATTCCTACTATCTACGTTTATTACTCCGTGCTTCGCCAAACGACTATTTTCATAAATGCAACAGTTTTAGAAATGCCTTGTCGCATATTGCAATCGTGATTCAGAATAGCCAGGTACAATGTTTAGGTCAGCATAATGAATGTTTGTCTGGAAATATATCATATTATGATATGCAGGAATAAGACACGTTTATTGGATGATATGAATCATTTGTATACCCTTCTCACTCTCAGGTTACAGATGACTGTAGGCAGTCGGATCTCTAATGCTGCAATCTCAGGGCAGAAATTTTTGAATTTTTTTATAAGATAAAATTATAAGTATTAATTACAATATTAGGTAAAGAATTACATATCCGTTAATGGCCGAAAAGTATTCTAGTAATTTTTTAACACAATTCAGCTATAGCACAGATGTGATCAATCATTGATATTCCTAAATATCAAAAATTTATGCTATACGAGAAACATGCTTCAATCATTTTCTTTGCATCCCAGTGGGAACTTGTGAGAAAGGCTGAAAGGTCGTTTCTCAATGGGCACAAAACCATGAACATCCTAGGGACGTCCTTGGGACGTTCCACATGTTTACAAAAATTTCTGTGGACAAATTGATATTCAGAAGCCATTTCTCAACCAATTTGAACGTTTCTTTTTTTAAATTAAGGGGTTAGATCACAGTAAAATTTTCAAAAATTTTTTTTTTTTTATTGGCTTAAAAAAACCTTTGAACCTTCTAGAATAAGGGACAAAAGGTCTCATACCCGCCCGAAG
>JAUESH010000024.1:4963049-4975004 GCA_032275165.1 Synergus magnus | reverse complement strand
GTCTGGATCAAAAAAGAATTCTGCTAGCAGGGTCGCCAACAAAATGGCGGCGAAAATCCCCATTCTGCGAAATTGAAGTCCCCAGAAATTGACCAATCACGTGACAAGATGGCGCCATTCACTTCTTTTGGCGCGAATTTCTAAATATATTACAAATGTCGCTTCAGGATGTAATTAAAAGAGCAGAAATTTGTTGACTTAAAGTGTGCTTTATTTTCTCATTACAGTTGTAAAACGCATCGTATTTTTAAGATGACTATTTCCACAGAATGGCCTAAAATAAATTAATCTTCAAGCTATTGCCATTATATATTAAACTACACACACACAAATAAAAAGGCACCTTCTTAATGTGGTTTATAAACAAAATATGTTGCCAGTAAATCTGACAATTATGCACAATAATGACCTAGAATCACAACTGATCGTCATGTAAAACCTGTTTTAAGGGTGTGAATTCCAAATTCTAATCTCAACAATAAATTCGCCATTCTACTCAACAATTATTAGAATTAAAAAAAAATTATAACATTTATTAAGTAAAATGAAGAAATGGAATGTGTAAATTAGAACTTTAATCCAATACCCTTAAATTTTATTTTTACACGTATAAAAATAATGAACAGTCCAACAACATTCTAATAAACCTGATTTATCTACAGCCTCAGACGTATTTCTTCTCTTTATTCCAACAATAAAGAAATAGGTTCAGTAACAACAAAATAAAGTGACTCCATTATAAATTCTCAAAATATTTTCTGGACTAAAAAACTCAAAACTATTAAAATTAAGTTGAAATTGTTAAGTTTCCACCTTTATTGAGAGTAAAATTGATAGTAATTTACTTGAATTGAAATATTCGATACTACTCAAATTTGTTTCTATACAGAAAAGCTTTCTCCGCACCCACAAGTTCCTTTGATATTTGGATTATTAAATACAAATTCGGAACTTAATTTAGACTCTACGTAGTCCATTTCTGTACCTAAAAGTGAAAGCTGAGCTTTTCTGTCGATTATCACACGAACGCCATCCTGAATTACTTCTTCGTCGAGTTTGCTCTTTTCAGTCGCGTAATCTAATGTGTAGCTAAGTCCGTTGCAACCACGTTGCTTTACTCCAACCTTGAGTCCAATCTGCAAAGATAAATCACATTTTTATCTATTTTCGAAGCAGTCGTAATTATTTACAAGGAAAATTGAAACTGGAACTTACACATTCCGGCTTCTCGTTGAGTATTTCTTTTACTTTTTTTACTGCATTTGACGTCTGGAATAAAGAAATACACATATTACAATCTCGTTTGTTTTTTACATAACAAATTTTTAATCATTTCTTTCTCTGTAATGCCATTTGTACATTTATTGCGATATCGAGTTGAAAATTTGCAAATTTAAAATAAATACACTAAAAGGTACGTTTATCTGGTCCTAAGCTTTTATAATAAAAAAAATTTTCAAAATAATTTTTTCACAAATATAAATATTTAGGACCAGATAAGCGTACCCTAATTTTAAAATTTTGCAACTTGATATCTCATTAAAAGTAGAAATGGCATTGCAGGGAAAAATTGCTAGTAAGGTAGGAATCGTGAATAAAACCAAACAAATTGAAAGATTTTTAATCTAATTTTTGATAGTTTTAATTTTTAATCTGAATTTTTCCTATTTAAAGGATACCTTTAGCAATATTCATTCATCGTTATTCGTTTAATTGAGTGTTTATCAAAGGAAGTACCAAAATACTTCTGTTAGAAAAGTGAGGTTATGTTCAAATAATATTAAGCGAAGACTTAATTTTTGAATGATATCTTTTGAAAAGTGAGGAACGACGAAGAGTAAATTGAAAATAATTGAACTGAAAGTGAAAATAAGGATTGAAGACTCACTAAAACGAGAGCAGCTCGGGTTGGAAGAATTCTTCTTCCTTTGACAGCTCGAACCGTCGCACTCGCTGCTATTCTTGAAGCCATCTTTTTGGAAATTTAATTTCTTCTCGATAATTTATATACCTTTTCAGTCATCCTTATACAAAATTGATTGCATAATTCATCATCTTATAAAAAATAAACACTACGCACAATTATAGACTATCAGCAGCACAATCACGCGCAATACACTGGTGTTGAGTGTTCACTGGTTCACGTGGGTTCACGCAACTCACAAGACAAAAACAAAAATGAGGACAATAATACTTTTTAATGACTCAGGACTAAGTCAAATAAATTCAAACAACAAACATGATTTTTTCCGACAATTTATTACTGTACTGTCGTGTGGTTGACACCTCAACTATAAAATTGTGTGGTAATCGTTTGTTGGTACATATTTGTTGGACAAATTTTGATATTTGTTGGTAAAAATTGAAAAATGTATTGATTTTGCAATTTTGGAGTGCCGTTTTTTCACCGAGTGCATTTCTTTCATCAAAAACTCCTGGTGAAGGGGGCGAGGACATCCCCGAACTCGGGAGATTTGGATCCAAAACCCTTAATATTCAAAATAATATTGAAAAAAGAAGTGTTTAGGTTGAATAAAAATAATACATCTCGTTTATTTGAAAATCTTAAAGTATTTATTGATTCTATATATGTATAAGTATTACAAGTGTCTTTGCTTTGTAGGATCGAAATCGAAGTTTAATTTTGAAAAAGAAAACCTTAATAAACGCCCACTTATCATTAACGCTTTAATTGTTAAAGTGAAAGTAAACGATTAAAAAGTGTAGAAAACATTTTTCCCTGAATAAAGATGTCTATAACACAGAAATATTTTTTCTAACATACTGAGACTCTTCTGAATTTCTCGTGAAAACTTCGTTCTGTCGCTCTAGTTAAAATGTTACATAAAAGCTGAAAGCTATTACACAATTCCTGAAAGTTCTTTCAATCTAAACATTTATTCAAATAGATTTTCCTCATCTTTTCACATTCTTCTGTTGTTATTCAATCATATCGACAACGTTAAATTGATAACGATCACTTTCCCTGGTTGAAAAACCAAACTAAAATAGGTATCTGTGCAGTCGTAAAAAATATACGTCTCCTTAAGAAATACAAAAAAAGCAGTCGAGTCTTGTCAACAAATGTAACTCGTAGCCACAAAAATATCAGAAAAGTATGCACCGCTATTAAATTGCCTCGTGCGTGCTACCTTTTCATTACATTTATAATTTTGACTTTACTAAGTGGCGCTTGCTTATATGCATCTCTTTAAATATCTGCACTTTTATTAATTTATTTTGTTAATTATGAAACTTGTAACATTCTCGATTATCAAAGATTAGCTCTATACACATTCCATTTAAAGTGAAGGTATATAGATGAGTCCTTGAGAAAAATTAGGCTTTCTAACTTAACCGCGAACGGTTAATAAATACAGATTAGATAGTTAATGATCAATGCATCTGTCGCTGTACACAAACTTAAGAAACTTGTCGAACTATTCATTGTTCTTATACCGTTATTTTATCATTTAATATTATTTTATCATTTAAGGCCATGTATCAGTTATCCGATCTCTACCCATTGCAGAGGAAAAAAATTCCAGTAAAGTAGGAATTAGATAACTGATACATGGCCTTAAGTGTGTTGGATTCAAATTCTGACCACATAATTAAATTTCTCATTTTATTCAACAATTATTACAATTAAATATCCTTTCGCTCTGTAGATGTATTCTGTTTAAAAATAGAAATGTGCCTTTAGAGTAAAAAAACTTTTACTTTTATTATTTTTTGTGTAAAACCAGGAATTCAAAATTAGCCTCAAAATGAAATCTTTTCATTTTATTCGAAAAGTATCAAAATTAAAGATTTTTTCGCTCTGTACCTATGATTATATTTTGAAAATTAGTAGTTATACAGAATTTAAAAATATCTAATTATAATATTGATCAAGAAAAATGAAGAAATCAAATTTTGAACTTAAAACTTGGATCCAACGTCCTTAATTTGTGGTTAGTTTAAGTTGCGATGACGTCACTAACGAAAATCTGAAAATTTTGATAAATGTAAACAACGACTAAGTTGTTCTAACAAGTTGCGTAGGAAAAACCAATGAAAACACAAGACGTATATACATATATACAAATACATTATAGACGCACGCCAAGCAAACAAGAGCGTGGGCGTGCTGCACGCTGAAGCTCACACATACGCACACATCACTCATTAAATGTGCCTATATCTTCCTGTGTTCTCGTTGGGTTTATCCACGCAAGAGAATTTAAAAATTCCCCTGAAAACGATTTTTCTGATTTACAAATTAATGATCAAATTTTGTAATTATAATCTGCATTAAATGCCGATAGTTCATAATTTCGATCCCAAGAGGGTTTTCCGAAAACATTCTTTCGATTTGAAATTTGTGCGATTGTCAATGAATTCCTGGGTTTGGCCGGCTTGTTCGACAAATCGATTGATTGGGAATTGTGGGAAACACGACCGATTGATGCAAAAGAGTTAAAGAAAGGTCAAATGCACCTTCCTAATTCAACAACAAAGTGATACCCGTTCTGTACCAGATTCCTAATTTTATATCGCATTACCATTTTTTCCTTTCACTCGTCAAGGTTCTGGGAGAGTAGAAAATTGGCAGCAAGGTTCTCGTTCTTTTCGCATGCAAAATAGGCTTGCACGACGAGGTGTTCTGGAAATCCAAGGGCTTTCAGTCTCTCGATGGCGTCCTTGTCTTGGGGAGTGACCTGGATGACAGCTGGAGTCGTTCCTGCAGCCCCACTTCCTGGGGCAGGAACTGCTGCTACGTTACCTGCTGCTGCGACCGGGGCTCCTGCTGCTGGCGTTCCTCCAGCAGGTGCTACTACAAAAATGGTTAATTAATAAAATTAATAAAAATAAAAAAATAACAAAACAAAAATACTTGAAGTTTAGTCACGATTCCAAGGACAACAAAGTCTTTGTCCTCTTGAAATGACTTGCGAAATTCGGTAAACAACCCGATTTATCAGATGCGATTGAAGGAGGCACTTTGCCAAAAAACTATATTTAACCGAACAAAGACTAATGCCCCTTTTTAATTTATTTTAAACTTAAAAACCTGTTGCTCAGCAAATTTAAAAAACGTTATTATGTGAATAATTAATTACCAGGTTCATTGAGCATGCGTACAAACGCCTCCTGGTTTTGGGAAATGAGTTGAAGAAGTGCAGGATTGGTTTGGCCGATTTGCTGCAGGACAGCATTTAATAGCTGTGGATTTTGTTGAATGACTTGTCGCATCTGCTGAAACTGTGGTTGGGATCGTAAAAAGGCAAGAGGATCTTGACCCTGATCAGCAGCAACTGAATCCTGAGCTTCCACTTGCTCCTCGGCCGCTTCATCCAAAAGTTGATAAGGAATTCCTGTTAAAAGGTATTCTACAGCTCTATCCGGGTTATTAAAGCTCGCCCGCAAGGCTTGCTCTACTTGCTCTCGAGGATATCTTGAAAAGAATAGGATTTAATTTTAATACAGGGCTATTTTTAATTTATAAGACTTATTTGGTTTATACTTGACATCTTTGACGGAAAATTACTTCATTTTTTAGAAATGCTTACCCCATTTCCATAATGTTGTTGACCATTATATTGTACTGTTCGCCCGTAAGCAGTGCACCTTCTGCTTGACCTTCTGGGCCCGTTATTGTTATAGTTGGTTGTGCTTGATCCGCCTGTTGCGTTGCAGTTGGTTGAGCTGGTTGAGATGTTGTCTGTGCCCCAGTGTTTGGACTAGGTTGCGTTGCTATGCTGAAATTAAAGATTTATTTTATTAATCTTCAAATTCACGTTTAAACAAAATTAATTTTAAGACAATGAAGTCTTTCGACATCTTAAAAAGTCGATTAAAGAGTCCTTTTTCATAAATACTTTTAGAGAACACCAATCCCGTGTTCTAAATTCAAAAACTTGCCAGTTAAAAAATAAATTCACATTTTACACTGTAAAAAATTCTGTGTAAATTTACACTAAGAATCGGGAATATAAAATACCAGTGATTTCTAAGGGACATTTCCAAAAAAAAAAAAAAAAAAAAAAAAAAAAAACGTAAATTTCGCCTAGAATTAATGTAGAATTACACAAAACTAGTGTAAATTTTGTTTGATCGTGTAAATTTCTATTATATATCAGTATAATTTTGCTATGATTTGTAATATAATGTTCGCGTAAATTTCCCCCATATGAATCATTGGTATTTTATGTCCAATGATGCTTACTGCAATTTTGCACTTTTCTCGTGAAATTTCTTTATAAATCAACAAAAATTCTAAAGAAAATCGCAAAATTGTAGTGATTTATAAAGGAGAGTAGTTAAAGGTGGAATGTAAATTTACATAGGATTTTTTACAGTGTATATATCATTGGACTCCAAAAGTAAATGTAAATACATTGCCGGTATGTAATGACATTTTTAAAAAACGTAACATGCGCTAATCTTATTTCTTATTACCGTTATTATAGATAAAAAAAAGTATAGAAACACGAAAAATACCTTGGTCTTGTCTGTTCTTTGCTGCCATCGCCATCAGCTTTAACCTCTTCGCTCGTGCTTGGACTAACTCCAGCCTTGGGTTTCGAAACCATAACAACTATAAACTTCTTCTCATCGATATTATACTCTGTCAGAGGTTGTTCATCCGTTAATATTTTTCCTGAAAAGCAACATTCGCTTATAAAATCGAATAGAATTAAACACATACACAAAACATGACTCAGGATATTTGAAGATCTTTCATTCACCTAAAGTCAAATAGACCCAGACAAATAAAGTTAATTGAAACGTTTATAAATCAGGAACAGAAGAAAGCGAAAGACGAGAAAGCTAGCAAATACAAAAGCGTGGATCTCAATAAAGGAAATAAGTGAGGTTATATAAAGGAATAGAATTTTGCTTACCGGCATATATCAACCTTTGGTGTTGGGCGGGAAGTCCTTTTTGAGCTTCTATTTTTTCTTTGAGGTCCTTTACCTACAACAAACGCAATTTGTGTTAGAAAATAATGATTTCGTTTCAAATCAAACTATCTTTCCGGTACTTGTTTTTCACTCACCGTTTTCGAAGGCTCAATTTCAACGGTAAACGTTTGTTGCTGCAGGTTTTTTAACGTTATAATCATTTTGCCGACACTTTTAATTATCCGAATGGAAGGAATATAATGTTATTTTTGCAGAAAATTTTAAGGCGATGAGTCGGCACAGCTTTAAAGTTTCTCAGTGTGGTGTGCGACCAGAACGAAATACGCCATTCACAATCGAAATCGGAGAAAAGAATAGAAAATCGGGGGGGAAAAAAGTGATAATCGCTGACTTCGGATTCGCATGCAAGGTAGACGATGTAGATTCTTCCACCAATCACTTCCATCGTTTTCGCGATCCTTAGGAAGTTGACTTTAAAATTATCCAGAATAATTGAGAAAATTCTCGGGAATATTCAATATTGTAGCATATTTTTAATTAATTTCTAGAAATTCTTGTAAATTAGAATAAATTAAATAAATTAAATTAGAAAAAAAAAATTCTGAACAAAAATGTATTTTTCTTTGAAAATTAAATTTGGCGTGGTGGGACGTGTGACGTATGAATGGAGCATAAGATTTGTCATTTTTTTTAATGAAATGTGAGCGAGTGCATGTTTGCAACTGAAAAAACGCTTTATTTCATGTAATTCTGCTTTTATATAATGCAATTATATTATTTAACAGTATTTTAATTATTTTAATAATGATTTATCAATTTTTATAAATCTCCTGATTTTTTTGAAGTCTCCCATCTCGACCGTTGGCAAGGGAACAGTTCCGGGTTTTTCGTTGACAAGGTCGGGTTTGTTTACGTGTTAAAAATGTCATAAACCCAACAATTAATCAATAGCAATTGCTAAAAAAATGGAGATTATGATTGGGAATAATGAAATTATTAAGATACTAAAATGTGCAATATTCATCTTTGTTGCATAAGCAAAACTCACAAAGTGTTTTGGAAGAGAGAGGTTATGTCCTCTGACATTTGCAATAACTACATATTCACAAAATAAATTTTCCTGGTTTTACTACTTTTCTATTAGTTATTATTTAATAATTATATTCAAAATGAGGCCCGGAGGAATATTTGTTATTCACGAGTTTGGAAAAAGAATGCGAAGATTGTTCGATGGCAATTATTCTTACCGGAAAATCCTTGTGCTCTTAGTAATTTCTGGAGCAATTCTACTTTATCTTGGACCTCCTTTTGCTCAGTGGCTTTTCTCGGGCAGTGGAAAACCAATAGAAGGTAATTATGATCTATAAAATAATATTTTATGGTTATAAATAAATTTCATATTTCAAGAATTTGATTTAAACCTAAAACAGAATCAGATTTTTCGTATGTATATCATTTTGTCAGTGATTTTTGTTTTCATTATCATTAGATTAATTCAATGAGTATCATTTACTTTCAATATAAATCGGAGTACTAAATTTGCATGAATTATTTTTTTCAGCATTTGAAGATCATTGTATGAATGAGAGACTGGCAAGTTTTTATTTCGACATCGTGGATTACAATGCGAACGTTCTGCATGATCCACCGGAAGAAACGGATCATCAATATTTACCTTATATCGGCAATGGTATCTATGGTATTCCCGTTTTGCCTGAAGCTTGGCTTTACATAAAGCATGGGAGAACCTTATCTTTGCCAGTGCATTGGCAGCCATTGATCTCGCCTGCTTTACCTGAAGGAAGCTCTTATAGAGAAGCTACAGTCACACATTATACGACTGGAATAGTTTACAAGTATCAGTGCCTTAGAGACGGTTACTTCATAGTCTCACAGTATTATGCACATAGAAACTTAGATGGAATCCTAGTGCAAGATATAAAGGTTGCAAATCCTTCCGCACTCTCTCAAGAAGTTGCCTTGAAGTCACAAACTTCGGCTTATTGGAGCGATTCTCACACCGAACCGCTCAAGTAATTAATTATTCGATTCTCTTATAATTTCGATAAGACTTGAATTATTTAAACAAATTATTTATTAATTCTAATTTCTATTTAGAATTCAAGTTGACGGAACGATTCACGAGTTCAGCTTGACTTCTGGATATGTACAATTGCCTGATTCGAATAAAGTTATTGTAGTATCAATAGTTTACAAAGTACCACCGAAAGTTCTTCAAGTTAAAGCGAGAAGTTCTTCGAGATACGAATTTCTTTCCAGTATTCGTTACAGCGATGCTGTAACTTCTGAACAGTATCACGTTGAACGTGATTCGACTCAGAGAAAGGCGATAGATGTAAGAAAAAATAATTTTATGGAAATTAAAATTTACTTATTATACTAAAAAAATATTTGACTTTAATTTTTTTTATTTCAGGCTATGAAGAAAGCTTTAACACGTCAACAGCGAGGATTGAAAACTGATCATGTGAATCTGTGGCAGAGCTATTGGTATACAGGATTCAGAATTAGTGAATCTAAGGCAAAAGATGCTATCAACGGACATAAGATCAATTCTACAATGTATTATGTTTTGTCACAAGTACCGAGAGGTATTGCTGATGTGGAGAAAACTGTTTCGAACAACGAGGGATGTTATAGAGGACATCATACCTTGTAAGTATCAAGGATTATAGTATAAAATAATCTTCCAGGCGACATTACGTTAACGTACTTTATCAATTGACGGTACTGGTCATCTATTAATTATAAATTATTCTTATTTTTTTAACAGAGACGCGCCAAAGTTATGGAAGGAAACTTCGACAATAGAGGCTGTGAATGAAATAGTTCACGCTTGGTTAATAACATTAGAAAAACAAGGCTGTCATCATCTCACAACCGGAAATCCCTCGGCAGTGCAACAAGCGATTGTCTTAAGTCTTGGAGGATTGAGATTCAGCAATCAGCATCTCGAATTCAATATCGATCCCCAGTATCTTCATCGAGATTATTTATTCAGGTAGGTTTCTAGTAAAAAACGGTTAGAAATTTAGAAGACATTTGCAATTTATGTAAATAATCAATTTGAACAATTTTCAGACGAATAAGTTATGGAAATGTAACGCACCTCAATATTTCTGTGACTGTTAATGAGGACAATAGAGCAGTCTTGGGAGTCGCATTGGATCGCAGTGATAGCGTTTATTTTGCATGTGATGCTGGATGTCTCGATGATCCGGTTCCACTGAACCAATTGTATACAATTTTCCCGGTGAAATTGACGAAACCATTAACTGCTATTCTATATATTACATCAGATCATCAGCATATGCAAGATCTACGAAATGCGCTTCACGTTCACACAATTGACGAAGGTAAGATTTTATTTTTTTTTTATGAATTATTTATTGAAGGTTATTAGGACATTTTTTGAACTCACTTTAAAAAGAAAACTTGCTAACTTGGTTTTTTCTCAACAAAATTTTATCATATTTTTTAAATAAACGTATAATGAATTCAACTTAAATTTTAGCACCTGCACATGATCACAATGTTTTGGCTTTACACAAACACGGCCATCAACTAGGAGGTTTACCCACATTCTTTTGGGTAACAATCGGCTTCTTGATACTAGTATTTCATCTCTTCCTATGCAAACTAATGATCACTGAATACCGAGGTCACCAAGATCGACAGAAGGTGCGATACAACAAACCGTAATTCGTATGCAATACCTGTAAATAATCGTCCTATTAATATTAAGGTGTATATATTATATTTTTACAAACAAGAATCCTACTTCATTATTGTCGGAATACTGGATTCACTAGAAAATAAGTTTACAAAATTTGTTTTCTCGACAACATTTATTATAGAATATATTAAAGTTATAATAAATATAATATAAGGAGATAAGGATATTTGAAAAAATTCAATCATCGGTTAGGGTAAATTGAAGGTTACAACCGCTAATCTTTACTTAACTCATGACACTCGGCCATTTGAAGAATTAAACACTCTGAATTTTCTCTGAACTCAAATTAACTATGAATATGAAAAATGTTGAGTTACTGTATGAGTTATTAATTTATTTAATCATTCTTTGCTTTTTTTGCGCTCTGATAATTGACTAAACGCATCTTACTTATGAAATTTTTGAATTTTCAGCACTATTTTTTTAATTCAACATTATACTTTCTTCAAATTACCTTAAATCGAGAGTAATTTTGTCTTCCAGATTTTTCATTTCGTTAGATTACCAAGATTAATGTAAAACGATTTCGAGTTAAACATAGTTATCAATCCGTATTTACAAAATAAAAGGAAACAACTTTGTCATTTCGTGGTCTACCTATTTCTAACTAATTCAAGTTTGAATGCAATTTTCTAAAAATCGACGACCACATTCTAATCATGAGTATCTAATTTTCGTTCTCTAACTCTAACATTCGCATACAAAGATAATCGTACTGTAACAATTTTTGAAATATTTGTACATTCACTCATTCACTCAAGTTAAATTTATTCTTAGTTAAATTGATTTCTTAGACTTATATTCGCCGCAATCATTTATTACTAGATACAAATAAATATCCTTGCTTCGGCCTCAACAGATATGCACTTGTTTTTAATGCGCATCTCCAGATAAATCCCATATTTATTTAATTAAATATTTCTTCCAATTTTCTTTGAAATATTATCAAAATTGAGAGATTAATCCAGAGATTAAATCTGTAAGATTTCTATGGTTAGAAATAGTTCGATGGCCTTTATAGTTTATTTACAATATAATATAAAAGAACGTGCATTTTTAAATGAAAAGTATAAAATATTTACAATTGTATTTTTATATAATTTTACCATCTTCCACACGAGGCAATGAAAGATAATTTAATGAAGTTCATAATTTCAGGAAATTAAATAGAAGTTATTTTAAAATTGTAATTCGCCTCGTGAATTTTATCCCTAACATCTAAAGCTTTTCCCATTACTTTGAAATTGTTTTCAAACATTTAATGTTAATATTAATATTTACACGTTA
>JAUESH010000024.1:4902416-4932994 GCA_032275165.1 Synergus magnus | reverse complement strand
TTAAGAAATCTTAACGAATTTTAATAAGAGATTTCGAAGATTTTCGTGAAATTTTTTTGCGCCATTAGTTTGTTTTTCTTCATTTAACTTCAAGTCATTAAAAAGCCAAACAGGTTTGCAACAACAATGTATGCGAGATTTTCGAGACATTTCGTTATACCACTGTTTTAAGATAGGATAGAATTGTAAATCGATCTTGGAATATCCAGTATTTCCTTGGCTATTTGTGGGAAATCCCGTTAAGGTCAACAAGTTTAGAAAGGATTAAATGTTCGAAACCAATCGCCAGCTAGGATCGAGGTTATGAGAAGAGAGAAGCAATTATTAAAGGATCAAAGTGGGATTTAACTTAAATAAATGTTAACATTTGGGTATAAGGAGAAAGCTATTTCCATCGACAATTAAAGTACTAATAAAGATAAATCTACACTTGCACTACTGTCGACAATATAATCTTGTAGTTCATAAATTGAATTATCAAGAAGGATACTAGAATATATCTGGAAACATCTTCAACATTCATTTAAATTTAATCCTTCTCGTGCTTCATAAATTATAGCACGCCACGATCTTGCTTTTCCCTAGTTTAATATCGCTTTTGGAGTGTACAAATTATTTTAAAATACTTGGTACAACCAATTCTTAAATTAGCTGTGACGTTATTAATGGGAAAAATCTTTACAAGTAAATTAACAAAATATTTTGAGAGATTTTCCACAATCGCTGGCTTTGTTCATTGTTAAAAATCGAATAGATGTTGCTTATCTGAAACAAATTTTCCTTCTAAACTCAACCACAGCTTTTCACTTCCTGCTTTCAACCTCCCTTCCTATTTTTCGTCCACCCTCCCTCCTTATTCGCCCTCTCTTTTTATAATCGAGGAAAGTGCTTCGTGGTGTAGGTCAGATCATTTTAACTGGGCAAGATAATAAAAACGCTTTTAGGAAAACTTCGTCCCGGAAGTAATAGGAAGTTGAAAATTTCTTGCTTTGTATATTTCTCGTATACTGCTGATGGTAAGAAACTTGATTTTGCAATTTAGAATAAGTAACGTGAGCTTTCATCAATCGATTCATCAATATTGCCTCAAGTTTTAATTTAACATCGACTGACTTTTAAAGTTTTTTTTTTCTCTTTTTGAATCATCTTTCTCAATTTTCAAAGAATTTTATGAAACTTATTGTAATTTTCAGAAATTTTATGGGATTTGACCAGTTATTGCGGTTTAATAGAATCTAAAGAAATTTAAAGGGATTTGGCGAGATTTTATGGGATTTTAAGTAATGAATTATTTCGCATACTTCTGAAATCCCTTAAAACCTTTTAGAATCCTTTGATTTGAAATTCTATAAAATCCTCCGAATATTTTTATCAAAAGGAGTGCAAAGACGAAAAATTAATCATAGTTGCTTGTTAACATAAATAATATATCAAAGAATCATAAGCATCGCACACTAAAAATTATGATCATAAATCCTGTATGTAAAAAAAAGTCTAATTTATCTGAAGATGCCACAGATGGACAGATCATTATATATGTATTGATAAAAGAAAAATCTCAACAAACTATTCATCGACGGTCATAATAGACATTCATGGAGTACACAAGTCTTCCATTCGTAACTTTCTTGTTCAATTCTTTAGTCCAAGTCGTTACACATCCGCTTCGAGCAAAGTTGCTGCACGCAGACACTTAAATCGAAAGGGTAGATCGCCTGATTTATGATCCTTCTTGAGGTTAAGGAGAATTCGAGATTTTTCAAACTTCAGCTCTTCATCCCTTTGATACTAGATTCGCCATCTTCATAAGCATCCCCTTATTTTTCGTTCCTCCCCTCAACCGGCGGACCTATTACTAAAAAAAAAATAGTTTCGAGAGAGGCCTAAAGTACTTTCCTTGAACCTTCGACTTCGACTTCTTTCGTCCGGCGTTTTACGCGATAAATAACTTGAGTCGCCAGAAAAGCGTCAGGAGCAGCCGAGCATGAAAATGCTTATCGTGTGTGAGAGTTCGTCCTAGATAAAATTAGGAAAGAGGAGCAACGCAAAAAAAAAAGATTTAGGAGATCTAGATGTTATAGAAAAGCAAAATACTACGCGAAATGCATATAGATCAATCTACGATCTTTTACGGTAAATCCACTTTTTATAGGGAGAAAGTTACGGAAACGCTTGCTTTAATGGGACTTAGAATAATCGAACTAAGACTCGGAAAATTGGGAACGGATAGATGACATAAAATATGGGTTTGGTTTCTGTGAATGAAAAAAAAGTTCTGTGAATTCGATTCTTTACTAAGATCGAAAGAAACTGATAGAATGGGTAGACTGAATCACGTTCGAAAACGTGTGTCTTTTGGACATGTGTTGAAGAAAATCCCTTTATATCCATTAAAATCCATTAAAAGTAATAAAAATCTCATCAAATTTCATGATATCCTTAAAAATTCTATAAAATCTTTTAAAAATCAGAAAAATCTCTTGAAATAACTTAAAATTGTTAGAAATCTTATTAAATTCCACAAAATCTTTTAAAAACCATAAAAATCTCTTGAGGTCTTTTAAAATTCCTCGAAATTTCTCGAAAACATTGAAAATCGCTTATAATTCGTTAGAATCTCTTAAAATTCTTAGAATCCTATTAAAACTTTTCCTCTAAATTTCAAAACATTTAAACTCCCTTATAATTCCTTAAAGTTCTTAAAAATCTCTCAAAATTTAATGAATTCCTTTAAAATTCCGCGAAATATCCTGAAACTCCTTAAAATGCTGCGAAATCTTTTAAAAATCCTAAAAATCTTTTTAATTTCGTAAAACCTGCTCTTTAAATTTGAAACAGCGAAATTCCGCTGATTTAGATTGAATGACTTGAAGTTGTAAGATGTAAAACAAATAATCGTGCGCGTAGCGCGCGTGTTGGTTTGCTAGTTCCTTTAAAAAAGTGACTTATAGTGATTGTTATTTTAAAAAAGTGACTCATAGTGACTTTTTCTTAAAGAAGTGACTAAACAGTGACTTACAAAAAAAAAGTGACTAAAAGTGACTTAAGGGACTATGTGGCAGCCTTGTAAACAAGCGTTCAAAATTCTATGATTTGTCATTTAAATCGTTCAAAATTGTCGAATATGAGATCGAAAGCTTTAATAGTTGAATATGTAAAGTAATAAAGTGCCAATTTGAAAATTCGAACCGAAATTTCGGGTTTAGAACTGGAGAATCATAGAGGTATTAAAATTCTATTGGTAGGAAAGCAGTAACTATGATTTTATGAGAACCAATCAGTTTGCAAGTAATGTTCAAACCTACAAGCCTCCATACATACGAATAAAGCTAATACTACATTTCTCTCTCCTTTCTGTATATATATTCGTTCATTTTCTCTCTATCGACGCCATCTGTTTCATGCCATGATCCCATGCATAAATTCACGTTTCTCATATCAGAACATAAAGCGTGTGATATTTAGACCTTGGGGGGTGAAACATAAACGACGATGAAATAAGGTCATTCAAAATTTATTCTCTTGTCCGACGCAGGAAGAATATTAAGTTGCAGTAACAGAATATAAGAAACCATTTTAGAATACAAAATGCAATTGGTGTACCAATTTTTTTTAATTTTATTTTTAACTGCTCCTTGATAAAATCATTTTTTTTGGACGGATATATACGGAATCACAGAATTCAAAACTTTATACCCCTTAACTTATCTTGATTTTGCGAGTTCGCTGAAAACTGTAGAGATTTGCCATAAGTTGAGCCAATTCTCTGATCTTGCATTGCATTCTTGGGATTCTCGTGAACTAAAAGCACGTGCACAAGAAAATAACTGACCTAGTCCACGTCAGTTTCTTTCTTCTTTATCTTTTCAGTCTTCATTTTTCCTTTTATAATACTTCTTCGATTGCTCGAGTGCCCAGACCCATTTTGTAATATTCTAGACGAAAACATTTATTGTTTTTACCATAAATCACGAAATTGTAAAGAAAAAAAATTGCACATAAAAAATTATTAATCTCAAGTTTCCTATTTTAAAAAAGTGGTGTAACGAAATGTCTCTAAAATCTCGCATACATTGTTCTTTCAAACCTGCTCTCTAAATTTGAATCAGCGAAATTCCGCTGATTCAGATTAAGAGAGTGATTGGCATTTGAATGACTTGAAGTTGTTAGAAGTATTCAAAAAAAATAATCGTGCGCGTAGCACGATTAGCGCGTATTGGTTTGCTAGTGTGTGTAAAAATGGCACATATTGCTGTATAAGGGGTTAAAAGCAACCAAGTTAGAAATAAAGATTATTCAATTGTTTAAACTTGACGGCTTAGAAGTTTATCTTGATACGACGTTCACTATTTACTGAAAGCTATGTAGAAATAACATAATTATGATTAATGTGACAATACAATTTACGGAATGGTGTGTAAAGAGCAAGGATAGAAATGAATTAAATTCCACAGTGGTTGCAACCGCACTTTTGTCAGACAGTATACTGGATATCATGGAAGCGAGTAGTAACAGTCTGCGTGTGGTCAGACCGCATTCAACACAGGAAGGTTGTATATAATACTTGTTCATAACAACAGGTGTTTGAAAACTTAATGAAAATTTTACTGAAAAACTATAGAATTTTATAATTTCCAAAAAACCAATCAGGTTTTCGACAACTATGTCTAATATTTTCGAGATATATGGTAACATCTTCTTAGATAGAAATATCTTTTAAATTCATCACTGCACCAAGATTTACTATTCTTTTTTCTTAAATTTGTTGAAAACATAGGGCCTTTAACAATTTTTACTCGTGGTCATGAAAATTTTAACATCGATTTTTCATATATAATTTAATAATTAATTATAATTTTATATAATTATATATAATTTTGCGCACAATTAGAATTTCCAAACTCATACATTCAGTTGCAGGATTGTTTGGGATTTAGATTATTCAGTGAATTTGTTGTTTTAGTGACGAAGGAGTTAAGTGCTCCGTCATATATACATATATACATACGAATATACATATATCACTGGTATTAACATGCGTGGCATGGAGAAGTTCAGAACAATAATGAACAAAAGAGGAAGTTACGTAGATAGAGACTTCATGCTTCGCTGCATCTAGTCGCATTTGTCTCAAAAAGAAAATTTCTCGTTGGTTATCACCAATAAAGTTAAGGATCTTTAATCTTTTAAAGAGTCTGACAGAAATTCGTTCATAAAAAAATAATCTATTTGGAATTTTCATTCCTAGCACATTGGCAGTCTCTAGGTGACTTTTGTATCAACCATTTGTACATGATGAAATATTTTGGAATAAACGGTTGCGAGCAATAAATTTTCAAATGCGATTTTAAGCAGCTCACGTTGACTACATTTTTGGCTCTATGTGTGTTGTCTCAATACGATCTGAATAATGTATAAGATTTTTCGTCCCCTCTAGGAATTCTATGAGTTTTTTGTAGAGCCATTTATTTACCCTTAGGCTCTTTGGTAATAAATAAAAGTTGGACTTATATATATCTATATTATAAAAAGATCTCGTCGCCGCCGCCACTGCTGTATCCTTTAAAATCCATTAAAATTATAAGAAATCTCATCAAATTCCATAAAATCCTTTAAAATTTCACAAAATATTTTACAAATCACATAAATTTCTTAAATTCTCTTAAAATTCTTCAAAATTCCATGACATCGTTTAAAATAATTTTAATTTCCTCGAGACTCTACGAAATTAAAAATCCCTTAAAATTCCTAGAAACTTCTTGAAATTCTTTAAAATTCTATAATAAAAATTAAAATCCCTTTACGTCCCTTAAAAATCCATTAAAATTATTAGAAATCTCATAAAATTTCCCAAAACTCTTAAAAATTCCATAAAACATTTTAAAAATTATTAAAATCTCTTGAATTCTTTCAAAATTCCTGGAAATTTTATGACAACATTTAAAATTACTTAAAGTCCCTTAAAATTCTCTGAAATTTTTTGAAATCTCTTAAAGTTGGTTGGTTTGCTAGTAATATAAAAGGGGGGTTGGCGAATATAGGATTGGGAATGACATTAGGAGATGATTTCATTTCAGTTGGACGAGTGGCGAGAAAGTTAGTAATTTAATGATACGAAAGGACTCGAGCTGGACAGCTGCAGCAGATGAGTTTTTCCTAATTCGTTGACTTTTTGATTCTATTTTCCACCATTAGTCCATTATCTTCTCAGAGCCATGCATTACACAAAGTGCCGTATCTGATGAAACAAAAGAGCTGAGTTAATGGCCATTAAGCGTAGATTCTAGATTCCGGAAAAGGTTTCCATGGAAACGCACCGGAAGAACCGCACTTGAAATTAACACTCACTACTCACTTTGGGCATTCGAAGTTCAATGCTTTGAAGTCCTATTGCAAATAACTGTCGTCTTAGGGAAATTCCGAGAGCTTCTCGCAATTTCTGGAGATATTCGTATTTATATCGAAGTTTATAGCAATGCGATGGCTGAGGAAAATAGAATTTCTGTTGGAATCTGTGTTTGTTAGGTATTTGAGAAATATGTGATTTGTTGTAAGAAGTGTGTTTGCTGCAAATGTTAAAGTAATTTCGTACCAGATAATTTCTTATGATTCATAAACAAATTAAACTGAACTATTCACACTGTTTTCCAATGTGAAATTTTAAAAAAATAAGGCAGTATTAAAGTAGCTGTGGAATATCCTTTTAAGAGCATTTAAAAATGAATATCGTTGGGTTTTTATTGTTTGCAATAAAAGCATATACTTCGCCATTGATATGATATCCGCTATTATTTCGCAACATTCAGGTTCAGTTAACCAGGAAGTTAAAAGTGGACACATTTTTTTACGATACAATCGAGCTTGATTGAGTGAAGAATCTTTTTTTTGTTAATATCCGGCACTGGATGAGTTTTACCGTGGAATTCTAGTGGATAAACTGGAAGCTGAGAGAGAATAGTCAGAACGAAAACGGAACAGGAGTTGAATTTGGCTTTACTAGTACAAATCCGGGAAATTGAATCGATTCAATCCATGTCTCAGATTCTCTATCTTTACGATTGTTTTTTTTATCTTCCTAAATGTTCTCCATCCTTTCCACTACTCGTGTTTATTATCTATTTGTGTGCGAAAGTAAATTAACCTAATTATATATAAATTATATTTCTCGGCATTTCCTAATTAAAATAATCTGTGAAATAAATGTTCAAAACATTAATTGTTCTGAAGATTAGCCTAATGTATAATTTTGCCACTACAGAGGAGATGAAAATGCGAATGAATTCCACCAATAGGAAATAATCCTTACTCGGTTATCTGCAACTCTGTTGAACACAGAGAATGGAGTGGTATTCGAGTAAATCGAATTTAGCACAATGGGATTTGTACCGCTTCCATGAAAAAATTAAATGAGGGAAATGTACTTTAATAACTCAAAACGGTCAAATTTAAGATTTGAATAACCACTGACTCCTTCCTGCACAAAAATTGCCTTATTTAGCCCTATTTAAAATGAGATTTTGACAAGGCCCTGGTCGAGATTACTATTTTCAATAAACATATTTTAATATAATTAGACATTTGTGGGGCAACAATATAATAGTAATATCTCATTAATAAAAAAACTTACATTGGTATTCCAAACTTAACATAATCCTTCAGGAAATCTTGAAGTCTTTTTAAAATCCTTTAAAAATTTTAAAATATTTCTGGTTGGGTTTTTTGGAGCGCATGAAAATGCCCCAAATTTTGTTTTTCATAAAATTTATTTTACCTAATCTCATTTCATCTAATGCGTCCCGGTTTTTTGAAACTGACCTTTAAATTTTAAATCCTTTAAATTCGAGCAATGGAATTATTAATATAATGTAAATTCCTTTATTGAATAAGATGCTGCTAAAAATAAAGTTGCGATATAAAAACCTGGACTGTAAATGGCAGGAATGTTTGCACTCAAAGAGGGTAGGAGATTATTGGAAGAGATTGTAGGAAAGGGTAGGTGAAAAGATGAAACAGGCACGTGCTAATGCGAGGGCTCAAACAAGTGTACTTGAAAGATCTTGTGTGTGTCAAGTAACCGAGATGTTCTTCCTACCCTATCTTGCTAAGAGGATCGAGTGACCGACTATCGAAAGGTCACGTTTAACACAAAATAAAATATATTTTTGAATCAACTTAGATCTGATACTTTTGATAAATTTTAGCATATCACTAGAAAAAACAACTTTTCACCACCCATTTCAAAAGTTGATTCCAAATTTTCCTTTCTCAAATATTATTTCTCTGATCAATATTTTTATTAAAGAGAGAAGGTATCTAATCTTTTTTTAATCAATTTCCAAATATTTATTTTATAACATATACGATCGAGTCCAAACGAGTGGACAATTCCTTCTCTCTTGTAAAAATATTAAATATTATTATCAATAACAAAATTATGACAGTTTTTTAAAATCTATTATTGTCCTTTATAAAAACTTGTGAAAGATTCACAAAATAAAAGATAAGAAGAAGAGAAACATCAAAAAAGATAGTGTGCAATTTCTGTAGAATGTCGCTCGTCTGAAAAAGTGACGGCGATTAACATTTATTGAACCTTATGGGGTACTCTGAATGTGACAAGATTGCTGGGAAAATCGTCGAGGTGGTTGTTGGAAAAGTAGGACCTCTTTTTCTTCAATTTTTATACGATCAAATATGCTGTATTCTGACCTTTTTTGAAATTTCATTACAAGTGCCTGTCATAAATTTATCGTTAATTAGATGCAATAAATCATTCGTCGATAAATTTAATAAAAACAAATCTGCAACACTAAGCATTCTTGAATAAATCGATACAGTCTTGGCAGTTCTCTGGAATTTTTAATAATACCAAGTCTAAGACGGATCGCAAGAGAAATTCAGTAGTTCACCTCAGTAAGAAAGAGAGATGAGATGCACAAAATTGCGGAATTTTAAGAAATATTCCGTCAAGCTCTAGTTGTTAAAAACGAAAAGTTGATACATTTTGTAAATGTAATATTCCGTCAAACGGATTAGATTGTAAAAATACTCAACACTTGTTTCATTAGCATTTTCTATAATAATAAAATTGATGGTCTGTTTGTTGACCATGTAATCTGTAAAGTTAAATATTTATAAACGATGTTAATTGTTTTCTAGTTTACTGGTTTGCTTTTGTCACGTTCGATCTATACAAATTGTTTGCAGTTAGAATTTGTAGAGGAGGTTTCAAACAGTTTGGGCAATGAGTCATGAAGTTTCAAGTGTTGAGTAGGGAGGAAGCAATTACGATTCGTGAAATGTATACAATTTCAAAGTACCAGTGACCAAAATACATGATATATTTACAATACAAAACACATAGAGAGTATCATCCGTTGCACATTGCTACAGGATGTGGCAGCCCTGTAGACTATTATACACTAATCTATAAAAGCATTGTTTTTCCAACTCTCCGAAATGAAAGAAAAGAGCGTTTTGTCGATAAAACGAGACTAGGTGTAGTTCAAAAGAATCTAATCTTGAGCAAAGTCCCCCAGTCACTTTAATAAAAATCCTCTTCTGAGTCGTATCGAGATACCATCGAATACAGATCAGTCAACTTAAGCATTGCTCAAGGAAAACTTTTTTCGACCACGGGACGCTTTTAAATATATATATGTATATATACAAATCCCTACACATAAACAAATCTAAGTGTCCTGTCGATATATAGGAAGTTGAAACGGGTACATGCTGCAGTAGCGATTAATCGCCAAGGGTAGATTAAAGCGAAGTTTATTGAGTCTATCTCCATTCCTTTTGCTCGAGATTACACTCAGGACTTAAATTTACCGAGAGGACAAAATGTACAGAATGAAATAAAACTAAAGCTTCCTACCCCAATTTATTTCGACGAATCTTTTAGAAATACTTCGCTATGACCAGTACAAAGATTATTTCCAGGTTATACTTCATTCAAAACGAAAAAATCATTTTTATGGGAGTCATTATATAAAAAAAAAATAATGTACAAAATACTTGTAACCTTAAGAAATGGATGCAAACCGAAAATCCACTTCCCGCAACAAAAATAAAACCAAGGACAATTCCCGGCTTTTTCCGAAAATTGTTCAATTCCCGGACAATTCCCGAATTTCCTTGTATTTCCGCAGAGTAGACACACTGAAAATATATACTGCATGGCGATGAAAAACAAATATGTACTGCAGAAATGCCCACTAGTCATATCAGTTCAAATTATTTTTTTTATCTTGATTAGACAAAAACGATGGTTTCTAGAAATTTTTTAACTAAACATTATTAATATATGTAATTAATTAATAAATGTCAAGCAATATTTTCTACCATAAAAATATATTATAACATTTTTTAGTAATTCCTCATTCTAGCTACATCCTTTCAATGTTGGAAACAAGCCAATAATTCTACTAGATTCGTGAAAACGATGTTGGTTACTTTATACCGCTAGCCAAAAGACGAGAGGAATTTTCAATAATTCGCCGAACTCATATAGTACTGATGAAAGCCAGAAAAGGAGACAAATTGATTATTTCGGTTTAAAAGTTTCTGAAGTCTGCACCAAAAATAAAATTAATCAATAAATTGTTCTCGATTTTATTAAACCCGAGGGGTTAAAGCTCAAAGCTTGCAAATTCAAACACGATTACAAATGGAAACTTTTAAATTTTTGCTGTTAAACTTAAGGCTGCTTTTAATAATAAAAGATATTTGGAAGTGCTTAGCTTTTAAAAAGATCTCTTAAAAGATAAAAATGTTACTTTTATAACTTTTGTAACTTATACTATAACCATCTAGTAAAACTTTAAAACTTTAAGTTACTATCATGGATATATGTATATCACAAGTTACAAGAAATTAGTTTTTATTTAAGACACAAGGCTTCGTCATTATATTTTTGGAAATATGTAAAGAATTAAGAACTATTAATAAATAAAAAAGAAATAAAAATTAGTTTTTTTGTAGAGTAGGTCTAATATATTTCTATTTGAAACAAAGGTCTTCTTACTTTTCTCCCTAAATTTATACTATCTTTGTTTTCAGAGAAACCACAAAATAAATGAACGACTCACTAATGCCAGCAAAGTTCCATTTTGTGCGAGGTAAGATACAAGCTATTTGAGTAAACCTGGAATTCTAAATGAAGGCGCATTAATTAATCACCCAGCTTGATGAGTCTTGGAAACTTTCGTCCTTATTTACATAGAACCAATTCAAATTATTTCTATTATACGTTGCAAAAGTAACCCCGATTCATTTTTAAGAAAGTGGACATCAATTAAGGAGAACGACTTAATTAAGAACTCGTAATTAAGTATCGATTTTCTTCCAACCAGATACAATTTCTCCTAGTCCGAGTTTAATAAAATTGGTTCAATTAAAAAAAATAAATATCTACTATTCTCTGCCGAATTGATTATTTGATTATTGATTATTGAAGAGAGAGAGACTTAGAATTTTGATTTTTTGAGTAATTGGAGAAAATATTTAATTTGAAGATTCAATTAAAATTTTAGTTTTGAAATTCTACTACAATTTTATTGTATTTCTACAGGAATTTCCACAAGAAGTTACCCCACTAGTTCATTCATTCTTATTTTCTTTTCTTCTTCCAACATTTTTTATTCTCTTTATCCCTTTACAAGATAGAAATCTCTTTTTAAGAATCTTAAAAGTTAATTACTGTTGTATAATAAATTCTCCTTTATTGTAACTGTCTCTTCTTATTTCAACATTTTATATTACTTTTCTTCTTTATAAAAGAAAATCACCAGAACATTACTTTCAAAATGTCCAAAGGCAATAAAAGAGTTTTATTATATTTTGGACATCTCTACTCTTAGAACTTTTATCATTTCCTTGGATTTCAATATAAATTCTTATATATATTTATCAAATCAATAATAGCTCTTTTGACATCATCCAATGTGGCTAAACCTAATGTATAATAATGAAAGTACTCAACTTTATAATGTATTTGAATACTCCAAAATCTAAAATTCGTTACCGACATAATCGCAAGGGGATTTGGTTGCGGGATTTATTTCCTGAAACGGAATAGTCAATGACGTGAGACTTCCGAACTAGAATTATTAATATTTATGTCATGACCTTGAGAATTTTATAAAGAGCATATTTGTTTAGGTTGCTTTAGAAAATATTCGATGCATATTAACTAATGTCAAGAAAAGAAGAAATAAATTCTTCCGGCAATAAATACTTTTATGAACTTAATTTTATAGAAAAATGCAATTAAGAATTCTTGCGTGTTCTAGACATCAGTGCCTTTATTCGAATTTATCTGTTTTTCGATTCAAACCACAAACAGCGTTCGGAAAATGCATAGGAAACTTCTATTCGTCCTCTTCCACATTTCACGTTTTTTATTCCATTCGCTCTGGTTGCACAGTTCCCATCGATAAAATCTCAAACTATTCACGTTTCGATCCCAAAATCGATTGTTGCAACGCTGATTCTTTTTGCGAGCATATTTCTTCCTTCTTTGATATATTTGCTTTCTTATGAATAAGTTTCCCTTTGTTACACCTGCGAATGAATAAAATATGTAAAAGAGAACCAACTGATTTTCTCTCATGCATTTTCCTCGTCAAATTGTGTTAGTTTCCTTCTTTCACTTAGAAAGTCTTATTTCATTTTATAATAGCGTCGCTTGCAATTTAAATTGTTAAAACATTTTTTTTAAGCAAACGAATTGATGATTAAAATTGCAGTTAAAAATTGTTTCACACAATGCAAAAATTCCAATTAATTAGTTTATTCTAACAATGAGTGCTAAGCATGCCACAGTTAATTTAAAATCATAATACAATTTCTCTCGAATTTACTGTGAATAAACTCTAGCCGTTTTTAATTAAGTTTCAATGAAGAGGTTGAGTCAGGGGTAAAAAAGTTAAACAATTTCTATGCTCGGCTCGGGAAGAGATTACATTTGTGACAAATTACGTTTAGGTAATGTGACGTCAAGAAAGTCATTCGGTTTGCTAGTGTGGAGTCTTTTCTTCTTTGAAGAGCTTTCGAAGCAGTAGAGCCCTACTAAAGTTCTCTGGCCCTGACGTGTACGTGTACTTTTACTCCTAGAGTGAAAAATGGAACGAGACATATGGGCTCTACGTTGACCGAAAGCAACCAACGCAAATTAACTCAATTACCATAAAACAAAAGCTTCTATTAAGTTATTATGAGAACCGTAAGCTCCTCAAATTATCCCTCATTCGACTTTTCGTAACTATTACCATGTTCAGTCTCAACTAAATGAGATTTCGAGACAAATTAGATTTCGTCCAGACTTTAAGTAACAAACTCCTTGAAGCTAGACCAATTTACATTTGAGGATTTTTTTCGGACTGTCGTTTGTTTTATGGACTTTTTCTGTCTGTATCTGTTACTATTGAAATATTTTCTATATTTGAAAGCTTTTTCCGATTAGACTTTTATCCTATCTTAAAAAAGTGGTGTAACTAATGGCGCAAAAAAATGTCACGAAAACCTTCGAAATCCTTTATTAAAATTCATTAAAATTTTTTAAAACTCCCAGAAACCTCTTGGAATTTCTTAAAATTTTAAATCTCCCTAAAATCCTTAGATATCTTATCAAATTCCATGAAATCCTTAAAAATTCCACAAAATCTTTTAAAAATTAGAAAAATCCCTCAATAAAATTACCTGATAAACTTTAAAATACTTTAAATCCCATAAAATAGTTTAAAACTCATAAAAATCTCTTGAAATCCGTTAAATCTCGTGAAAATTTCTTAAACTTCCCAGAAATTTCTTGAAATTCTTTTAAATTCTACGATAACATTTAAAATGTAAACGAAACGTCCCTAAAATCTTGTATACATTGTTGTTTCAAACCTGCTCTCTAAATTTGAATCAGCGAAATTTCATTGGTTTTTGAATGACTTAAAGTTGTCAGAAGTAAAATAAATAATAGTGCGCGTAGCGCACGTGTTGGTTTGCTAGTATTTGTAAAATATAAAAGTTTTTGTTTGGTACTTTTATCACATACTTTGAGTACCTTGAAATTTTTCATTAAATCCAAACTAGAGAGAAATCAATAAAATAACAAATTTCCTTCCTCATTTTCGACAAGTTCAATCAATCCTTAGATGAAAAATGAATCACTGATTATATTTCGACTCTCAAAGGAATTGAATTTCAATCGAGTTTAAAATGTGCAAAATCATTCTCTGAGAGAACCTTCACTCGCTTATCCGGAGTATTTTTCACTTTTACTAAACGTATCAGAAGCAGGTTGAGCTTCATTGTTTGGAATGTGGGGTGTATTTTAAACAAGTCGAGCCGATAAGGATTGAATTAAGAAGAAAGAAGATGAACCGGAACTACAATCTATATTTAAGTCAGCAAGAAGAGGAAACTTGAAAGCAGAAGTAAAATAAAAGAAGTTAAAACTAAAAATAGAGGAGTCAGAGAGTCATAAATATAAAGAAAGGGAATAGCTGAATAAGGTATCTTCCTCTTATCCGTATTATCTCCATTACAATAGACCCATTGTCCAGCTTCATCTACTGGCAGATATTAGCTTCACATTCTACAAAACTTCGATCATAATTTGAGAGTATTTAACTGCAGGTTTTCCTTCCAAGTTTAAATTCATTCCCACCTATCAAAATTCTAAAATGACTGATCCAATTATAAATTCAAAGATTCTTTTCATACAAAGTTCAAATTATACCATGAATATGTTATTTTCATTAAATTTTCTAATAAGTGTCTTCAATCTAAATTACAGTCTCTAACTCTCTATTGTTTAGTTTAAATTTTAATGGATAACAAGAGAAATGGGTATAATTATCGAGAATCCTATTGTCATCAAAACTATGGCGATTTGATAGCATGCTGTCTATCATTACCACTACAGTATCGCTTTACGTGACAACGAATTATGGTTGTTTCATGGTATAGCGTTTATAGTTTACGATTGGGGTTTAGAATTACCTGCACTCTACGTGATACGATGTAGTAAAGAAGGAAGATCTGATTAGGTTAAAGCTTCAAATAAAAACGTTTAAATGAGATTCCCCTGTTATCAAGCTAGTTACTTTCAATATTAACAAGGGTACAATGTTTACTGTATTTATTTATATATTTATTTATTTATTTATACTAGCAAACCAACACACGCGCTACGCGCACGAGTATTTATTTTACTTCTTACAACTTTAAATCATTCAAAAACCAATGAATTTTCGCTGATTCAAATTTAGAGAGCAGGTTTGAAAGAACAATGTATGTAAGATTTTAGGGACATTTCGTTACACCACTTTTTTAAGATAGGATGAATTGTAAAGTTGGTATCACTTTTTCGTTGGGTTGTAAGAACCATTTTTCTCGAGCAGGATCTAGGACACCTTAAAGAAGTGACAGGCTAAAGTAAAGCAATACGTGCTTGGTAAGAGTAGAGGTATATAAGAGATATGAATGTACGCCCTAATGGAGGTTCTTTAAAAAAAGATGTGTACTGAAGTGTTACCAGAACTCTTTTTACACCAGAAACTTTACTCAGCACGCTTAACTAAAGCTGTTAATATAAACTTTCTTTTATGACTTTCGCGATCAGTAACAGTGAACATATTATTATACTTTAAATAATTGACTATACTCTGCATTTACAGGGTGTCTACTAAATTTTGCCCACGAAATTCCCGAATAATTACCGCATTTTTCCCGCTTATAAATATAAGGTCGCTCTTATGATAGAATCATCATATAATGCATAGTGGGTTGCGACATGCGTAATTTGCTCCATTGCAATATTAAAATTTATTTAAAAACTATATTTATCAAAAATAAAATCAAGGACAATTCCCGGATTTTTTAAATCCCCAGACAAATTTCAGATTTCCTTAAATTCCCACACAGTAGACAACCTATATTTTTTCTAAAATATATTCCGATATAAGCCATTTATCATTTTTAAATGGAAAATTTAGAAACAGTAAATATATAGAATTGGAATAGAGACACCCAGAATTCTATTTTAAGATTTGGATATATTTATTTTCCATACCTGATATTATCCTCGTCGACAAAAAGGACAACTGCTCGAGCATTCGGTTTTGAGCTGAGTCGCTCCACAATCCTCTCGAAATCTTCGGGCTTTGCGTTTCTGAGAATTTTCTCGCTGACCGCCACACAAATGTTGTATATAGCAGCCAGGGCGATAAAACTGGCAATACCCTGAAATGAAGGTATAAATCGAATTATACCACAGAAATATCCTTTCTCGTGACCTTAACAATTTTACTTATGTATCTTGTACCACTCGTCACGTAGAAAAGTGTTATCATAAATTGAAAAGATGAACAAAAACACGAAAATTGGGAATAACGTTTCATATGGGAGCCCTTATCACCAACCCACATTTTTCTTCGTTTTCAAACATTGGTGAAGACGAAGGTGCATGTCAGAAAGAAGGAAATAAAACGAGAATGTATTTTCTTATTTTACGAGGCTATGTCCACATTCTCTTCTTTTATTCGCGATAATAAAAGTCAAGATAATATTACTGACTTTAGTATTCTTAATTTATAACATTCCACTCGCTGAACAATATCTAATAACGTTACAAGAGCCGTATGTTCATATGATGGCAACAGCCAAGTTTTTTTTTTTTTCAATATATTTAAAGTAATTGCAATAATAATATAGTTCTCGCAAAATTAGGACATTTTTTAGAAGAAAACTTTTAAGAAATCGCCACAATTTGCAATGTATTGTACTTAAGCTAATTTAACTCTCCAGCTAAGAATTTTACTAGAGACATTTTGCATGTACACGAAGTAAATATGCAAGATTGAATCGTATATACTATAGTTTCTGGTGGTCGAAAGCAGAGAAAAAGCGCTTTGTTTCTCCTGGTTTGCCTTTGTAAATTTTCTTCCATTTTCCTTCTTTCTCGTCAAGCATCTTCTGAATTTTGCAAGAGATGAAATAGTGCATTCATATAAAAGTAATTCCCTAACGAGGTCCAACACTTATATAAGAGAATCTCCAGATAAAATGATTATGGTCTCCAAAGGTAAAATTTATATCAAATGATTATTTCGAGAGATAATATAATTTTTTAATGTACTTTTTCGTTTGTATTTTTTATCGTCGTTGGAGAAAAAGGTTTACTTGCGGGTGAATAAATTAAAGAGTATAATATACATTATACAACCACGTTGAAAAATAAAATTGAATAAAAATCCCTTTATTAGTGGGTACGTCCGGAGGCCAAAATTCAAATTTTAAGTAAACTGAACATGGATTAAAGAATGTTTGATTTGCTAAAGCATGAACGAGTCAAAAAAATATATTTAAAAAATCCTTTTTCATTCAATTATAGTTCATCATTCTAAATAAAATTGTAACGGAACATACTTTTCAAAGCGGAGCACTTTTTAGCTTTTCAACTGTTTTTGATTTTTTCAATTTACAGAGTAAAAAAAAACTTTTCTAATAAGCTCTCTTCTTGTTTCAAGCTATTCATCGACAAACAATTACTTCACGATACTCGTGTTTCGGCATTGTCAGAAGGAAGTCGATGACTGGAAATTGGCTTTGAGTTTGCTACCAATTAATTATATGTTATTCATTCTATCAACGTTTTTTAACGAACTTAACGTATCACGTGTCAAAATAAATGGGAGTTCTCTATTTCGGGATCTAATCACAATTTATAATAGTAAACAGAATTCCATTAGCCTAAGAAACATACATGCAGTGGTATGCAAATTTTTGCTTTTTGTCGATTTTGCTTGTTTGTTACTTCTATAATTATTTGTCCCATGATAACTATATTCTAACACTTCGTTATCCATAATTTTTGCCGCAACTGTGGAGGACGAGAAAAATGGGATGTTAAAAAAGAAATAAAGGGTGAACACTAAAAATCGGTCCAATTATGTACAACGGTCTGCCACTTTATTTCAACATTTCTCTAGGGACAAAAAGTTACGAGTTTTGTTCGTGTTTGAGTCAGCATGAACTACCTAATTGTAAACTGGAAATCTAGAAATAACAGGGTGTCTACTAAATTTTGTCCACGAAATTTCCGGACAATATTCGCATTTTTCCTACATTTGTCCCTCTTAACGATAGAATCATCATACAATGAATAGTGGATTGTAACATACGTAATTTTCTCCATTGCAATATTAAAATTTATTTAAAAAATATATTTTAAAATTTTTTAATAAATATGTATGTAATATTTTACATACACTAGCCAACTAACACGCGCGCTACGCGCACAATTATTTATTTTACTTCTTACAACTTCAAGTCATTCAAAAACCAATGAAATTTTGCTAATTCAAATTTAGAGAGCAGATTTGAAACTACAATGTATGCAAGATTTTAGGGACATTACGTTACAGCAATTTTTTTTGGAGAGAAATTTCAAGACGTTTCTAGGAATTTTAAGGGATTTTGACAATTTTCAAGTGATTTTTACGAAATTCTAAAGATTTCGTAGAATTTTAAGGGATTTTTAATTTCGTAGAGTTTCGAGGAATTTTAAGGGATTTAAAAATATTTTGTGAAATTTTAAGGGATTTCATGCAATTTGATGAGGTTTCTTATAATTTTAGCAGATTTTAAAGGATATAAAGGGATTTTATATGTTATTGTAGTATTTTAAGGAATTTCAGGAAATTTAAGAAATTTTCTCGAGATTTAACGGATTTTAATAGATTTTTATGAGTTTTAAAATATTTTATGGGATTTAAAGTATTTTAAAGTTTGTCAGGTCATTTTATTGAGGTATTTCAAAAGAAATTCTATACATATATGATATTTAAAAGATTTTGTAGAATTTAAAAGATTTTTAAAAGATTTTGTGGAATTTTTAAGAAATTAATGGAATTTGATAAGATTTATAAGGATTTTAAATGTTAAGAAATTCCAAGAGGTTTTTACGAATTTTTAGAGATTTTTTGCGAATTTTAACTTGGATTTCAAGAGATTTATGATTTTAATGGTTTTTGTGGATTTTTAAGGGATTTCAAGAGATTTCTGGGAATTTTAAGAAATCTTAACGAATTTTAATAAGGGATTTCGAAGGTTTTCGTAAATTTTTTTTTCGCCATTAGTTTGTTTTTCTTCTTTCAACTTCAAGTCATTCAAAATCCAATCAGGTTTGCAACAACAATGTATGCGAGATTTTCGAGACATTTCGTTACACCACTTTTTTAAGATAGGATATTTCTCGAGGAAACATACTAAATAGTAAATATGAACAAGTCTATAGCAGCATATTATCAAATGCAACTTTCTGGAATGAATAGTGTTCAATACCTAAAGTCTGTTTTGCATTGTGAAGTTGACATGAATAAAATTACTGATTGTACTCTTGGTAGAACTATATATTTTACGCATATAGGAAATTCAAGTCCATTATACATGCGTACACGAGCTTTTGTTGGGGAATCAACGGAACCGACACATAATGGTTAAGAGAAAAAGAGAAATGGTGGAATGAGTTTTCAAAAACTCTTTTGCCTCTAGCATTGCAGCTGAAATGATGTGACTAACAGTTGAAAGTTAGGGCGGCCACAAGATTCAATTTTTCAATTTTCCTGATATTTCTCTGATTTCCCTGACAAATTTTTTTCCCTTGACATTTCCTAGCCTTCCGTGACATGTGGCTACCCTGTAAAATGCTTTTCGTAGGAAAGTATCAAGGCAGAATAGTTTTTTTTATTTGGACCAGAATTAGGTAGGACGCAGACATGTTTATTTGTCATGTCCTAAAGAAAATGTATTCAAGAACGCAGTTATATCAAGAAAATGAGGGTTACACATGGAAGGAAGAGAAGACTAACGAGCAAATAATTTAGTGACAATTCATTTTTTTTTTCAACAATTTCAGTCAAGTGAGCTTGACCCACATTTTTCTTTTGACCCTCGCCTCGTTGGCATATGACCACCTGCAGAGTAGCAGACATCCCTTTACGACCCTTGTCTAGACCCTTCTACTCTTCAGAATGTTATTTACGTTTCGTCCGCGTACGAAAATGGTCAGCAAAATTCAACTTCCGAATGTCATTGAAAATAAGATATTATCCTAAAACATGAACTGACGTAGATTCTTGACAAGCTAAATCTTTCTATTGTTCGGAAAACTTGGAAACATTATCAACTTAATAAAAAAATTAATCAGAATTGTAAAGCTGAAGGGAAATTAGCCTTACATAAGATTGCAAAAGTATTAGTTTTTATTTGTTTTACAGCAATTGTGAGAGTTATATGATTTATATTTATCTCCGAAATTAATTTCGATTATTACAGAGGATTTCAGAGTATTTGTGGAACAGAGAGAACAAAATACTGGTTTTAATGCCTCGAGCACAAATGGATAAGGCTTTTTGTGCCCAATGAGCAACGGCAACGTTTGTTCGCATGGCTTTACGTTTTGCTATGCTTATCGACCAATAAATTCACCACACGTCAGACTAAGCCGTTTCGTAAAATATGTTCATCCCGAACATAAAAGCTCGTCTAATTTTTGATCAAGCTCATCATAAACCTGATTTATGGAGAATAGATTTATATCTTTTCAACCTAATATTCTTTACTCTATAAAGACTATATCTTTTATTAATTATTTATATCCAGGTATTTTTCTTATTATCTACGCCTATACATTTTTTAATATTGAAGAGATCAATTAAATATTAAATATAGAAAAATAAAATGATTCCAGGCTTGAAATAAAAGTATCTCTTTAAAGTAAACTGATCTCAAGTTAAATTCAAATCTAGTTGTTGAATACACACTTGAATTGTAAATATCGTGTATTCCGGGATCTGTCGGAGACGTTTAATTAAATAAATTAGCAAACGAGCATAATTGATCGATTAATACCTTAGTGCCGACGACTAATAGAGTTAGGATTCTCGAGTTTAAACAGTTCATAATTGCTTTCTGTGTAGTCAATGGCAGATCAAATCAACAAGGCAAAATAAATATAGAGAACTAGACAAGTAGACAAGTTTTCTAACTATATTACTTCTCAATTAATTTTTGTTTAGGTGTCCACAAATGACGTCACAAAAATATTAAAAAGCATTTAGGATTTATAATTTATAAGTTATTAAAAGTATGAGACTTTTATATTGAACTTTAAGTAATATTATAATTAAGATAAGAAAAAGTTTGATTGGATGAAATTGAACAGATTGACTTTTCAAGTTTAAGTACATTTTGGTATTTCAGTGTCATCTATTAAGTGAGAAAAGGATCGTGATAAGAAATTTTTCTCTTTACTGAAGATGTGACATAATTTGTGGACGACTCCTTACTCATCTTCCAAACTCACCTTCTCTCCATAGTCACCCTCTACGGCGACAGTGGAGACATATTTCCAACCGAGTTCGTGCACCACCTCGACCATAGCTTGAGCTTGAAAATTGTCGGGAGGAACGACCCTGCTGAAATACTCGAAACGACTCTTATCAGAGAGTTCGGTACTCGTTGAGGCATAGCTGACTTGCGGTATCTGAAAAAAATAAAAGAAGAATCGTAGCAATCAATCATCTTTACTTCCTTACATCCATCACACTTCGGTATATAATATTATATTGCAGAATGGCAAAAATCAGTGTCAGGAACTAGCACTCAGAATAGACCATTTCACAAATGAATTGGCAATTGCAAATAAAATATAATTACAGGGTGGTCACATGTCAGAGAAGTCAGGGAAAGAGATTTTAAGAGATTTTTACATTTTGAAATAATACATTCTCTGATGAGGATGTAAAAATTCGGTAGAAATTGGAAATTTATTCCTACTAGCAAACCAACACGCGCGTTACGCGAGATTTTCGAAACATTTCTTTACACAACTTTTTTAAAATAGGATTTTTAATACTTTTCTGTCAGGAAAATTTGTTTAAAAGTCAGGAAAATTGAAAAATTGAATCTTGTGACCACCCTGAACTAACAATGAGAATAATATGAAATCTGGTTATCAATTTAATATTTCATATTTAGTATACCCCATTTTAGAAATTTTCAGCGAGAAAGATGTTCTTGTTCACATACGCAACTGTGCCACAACTTCTCAGATCAATATGCTTCGCAACTCGCGTTGCCTAATTAGTAATTAGTAATATTAAACCGTTGCTGAGAAAACTTGGTAGTCTCCTAGCTTAAACCTCTCACGACGCGATGTAATAAGAATAGCAAGCTAAATTGCTTCATTAGTTGCCTCTACTGTTTCAATAAGCGTAACTTGAATTGTGCTTATTTTGTTCAAACTTCAACTCTGATTCCTTTTAACATCTGCTCTCACTTTATAATATGACAGATTAAAAAATAAACTATAGAAACTATATTTCTGCGTAATATAACTTTTCTGAGAAGAAAAATATGTGAAAAATATGAGGGCCATAGTAATATTCAAAAAGCATTATATTTTATTGGAATAATCATTTTGTTCAGTGTTGCAATCAGTGAAAAGAGATTTCTTTGAATCAAAAGAATTTTAACCCAATAGAAAATATCTCAAAGTATTAAATTTTTTTAAAATAAATAAATAAATAAATAAATAAATAAATATATATATATAAATGTTCTCTATCTGAAATTGAGGATTAAACAACCCTGCCTTCATTAAGCAGATAGAATAGGATACTATTTGGGAATGAAGCATTTATACCTAGCTGGTAATTTCGCGGGTCGTGAAAGTTGGAAGTGAACGGAGAACAGGAAAGATGTTTCTGTCAGATATGATTCTCCCTTCGTGGCACTGTTATCACTATTATTACCTCCTTATCACGCCCCAGAGTATTATAACCCTTCCGGAGGCTTCCTCTTATTGCTGTCTCAAATTGTTGTATAGTGAGACAGATAAAATTGTTTTAGAATTTACAGTTTGCGACATATAATCTCATAACGAACAATTCTTTTCGAACAAAAACAGATGTTTCAGTTTTTTGTAAGGTCCTTTTTCTCGATAAAAAATTCAATACTCTCACATGACGAGAATGTAATAATCGAAAATATATACAAGACTCGGTTGGTTATTGAATATGTGTTATGTTATGTTGAGTTAGTTTTATGTTATTTCCGCAAGGGAAATAATAGAAATGCTGCTCTGAATGTATCAGTTTTGAATGTAGAGCTGATGGAACGCTGAACATTTCATACATTCTCAATTTTATTGGGAAAATTTCAATTAGATCTCTCACGTGATTTCAAACTATGCTATTTGTAAATTAGAAGAGTAATTAAATTTCTAAATTGCTCATATTAAGTACCTTAATAGATTATATCATAACGAATTATTGTACAATTTTTTAAATCTAAAAAAGGAATGGAAAGAACTTTGGAGCATAAGTTTGATAAAGTTAACATTTCCAAGCTTAGTTTTCTTCCCTGAAAACGAAAAAGACAAATTTCTTAGAGAAAGCTGAAAGTTTCCATTCCGTAATAACTTTTCTGTTTTTAATTTCAAGTCTGAAAATCCAGTGTATTCTGATTATTTATGTAGGCAGTGCTGACAGTTTTGCACCTAAAAACACGGTGCAAGTGTGCTGTAATGAACATGAAAAACATATAAACATACTGCAGATACATTTGCAATGTCATATTTTTTAGTACGCAGATCAATATCGATTTTATCGAAACACACGCATGATCTATACATATACATATATGTACATTGTACAATATAACTTCAATTTGCATGCGTACTAAAAGAATGCTTTGAAACGGGTAAACCGTCACTATATATCGAAATTCAATACAGAGAGTAGATTTGCATCGAAAAATATGAACTAAAAATGCATGACAAGGACATATTTCGGCCAATACTTTTTTTTATTAGATGTAAAATCTGTGCAGATTAGATGGACTCATCGAACTGTTATTTCGTTTATTTTCGAGGGCTCAATCACTTCGAGTTTGTTTGTACCAGGAATATATTCCCATAAAACTATTCGGGAATATAGAGAATATATCGGAATATTTTAAAATACAGGGAATTTGAAAAATATGGAAATGTGTAAGAATATGTAGGAATATGTAGAAATATTTGGGAATATTCCTAAATATTCCCACCAAAAATATTTCCTTCGCGTATCTATTTTTTAACATTACAAGATAATCAGGGCTTTCTAAAATTAAAGTAGACTCTCTATAAATTTCGAATGTTATTAAAATGTAAAAATTGTCACCTTGGAGGTATGATTTTCCACGAAACCCTACTGCTATACCTTTCCTAACTATCCGAATGAAACACTTGAAGGAATCTAAATGAATAAATTAGTAATATTTGAAGTAAATAGATGAATGAATGGTTGTAATTGCGTGCCAATGTGACTTTAATTGCATATTGATTCAGTCTATATTCGCCATGTGAAAACCGTCAACTGGAAAATTGCGCATGGAACGTGCAAGCTTCGCTAACAAACAATGCTATTACATTACGTCTGCAATTAAATCTCGGGACGATATTTTGAGATTCTGAAACACTTAATGAGTGTCAGGATTCGAGGAAACTGAAAAGATATTTTATTTTTCATAAATTTAATATAAATTTAATATTAAATTAATTAAAGGAATGGCAATATACATCTACATTAAATCTATATTAAAATATTCCATTATATTCATTATTTTGTGCATTTAACCAGTATTTAATCTATAATTACATCTTTAATGAGTGTCTTAATTTAATTTAACTTCTATTTAATTATAGATGTAATACAGATGTATATTGACATTCCTTAAGCATGAAACTCAAAAATTCGTCCCTTGATTCAAATATTCACTTTTCTTATTTTTTTTTCGACACAATTTTGAGTTCAATAGATATAGAAGACTTTTTTATCTTTTCTAATTTGATAATGAAAAATGCGCTTCTTTCTTTACAAAAGAAACAAATTTTTTATACATTTTACTTTCGGAAGAGTGAATATTTTAAGAGGATGAATCTTCCATCGGTCCTTCTGAGTGAAAGTCCTATTATATCCTTTTCTATTAAATTCTCTTTCAAGCGATAATTAATCCGAAGAGAAAAGGCAAATAAGAAAGCTCTTCAGTCTTGAAAATTTCATAGAACTTAACCTTTTAATCTGTAACTAATTACAAAAGATTTACATTGTCAGGAATCTATTTTTTTATGAACTTTTATATTTTACATTTTTTATTTTCAAGGCGTACATTTTATCGATTCTTGTCACAATTAAATGCCCTAAAAAGTACTAGTGTAAAATAGATCTTTGTTTTCAACTCAATTAACTGATTATTTCACTAATGACGCTTCAGTTATTTCCTCGAATTTATTTACTTGTTAAATATCAGTCGATTTGCAAGTACTCGATAACAATAAAAAAGAAGATAAAATCTTTTACTTTATTACAAAGTCTTTAATGGATCATTATCTCCCTTCTTGTGAGCCTTGAAAAACATCTCGTTAAAACACTCATTAATGAAGATTTATTTTTATAAGCTTGCTTTTACTTTTATATCATTTTAATATAAAAGGAATTTGATGTCAATGGAAACTAAAATAAGCAATACTAAACTGAAAGCGGTCGAAATTATTTCAAGCTGGTTAAATGCACAAAATAATGAATCTAATGAAATATTTTAATATAGATGTAATGCAGATGTATATTGCCATTCCTTTGACGATATTAACCCTTTGCGGTCGTATGAAGTTTATACATAATATATTCTGGTGGCTGAAAGTAGACAAACGACCGCAAAAGGTTAAATTAATTGACGCAAAATGCAGAATTTAATAAATACATAGTAAAAATTTATGAAAAATAAAATATCTTTTCAGTTTCCTCGAATCCTGACACTTATTAAAACTGTTTAATCAATTCAAAATCTATAAGTACTGATTCCGCTTCTTCATATAGCTCTAAAGTTCTTAGTAAACAGGATTTTATGAAACGATTTTCTTTTCGTTTAAGGAATTATCTTTTGAAAAGATGTTCTTATATATTTATAATAACATTTATTGAATTTATTTGCACAAGAGATGAGTTGAAAAACTATTTTTGTGAACTTTGTATGAAATAATTGATGTAAGAGATGATATACTCCTATTGAGGACAGCGGCAGATATACTAGAAAAGATGTTGAGCAAGCACTTTCCGCAAGTGCTTCTTTCAGATAGAAATGACAGAGACCATGTACCAAACATTTTTCAGACCTTGAGTCATCGAAAGTGCAATATTGTTTCTTCATTGCAAATTGGTCAACAAACGGATAATACAAATCAAATTTTTTTTAGTAACAACGCATACATATATGCGAATATTTTTATGCTAATCAAAATTGAATCGAATAATCAGCAGCGTCCCCACTGCAATCAATTACTAAGTTTTAAATTTAAATTAATATTTTTCAATCTGTGTAAACGTTGCTCTGTAAATTAGAAGGCTATGATAAAAGGGAAAGAATCCATTATTTATTTGGATCTTGGGCATACAAGAAGGCGAGGATTTTCTTCGGTTGAGCTGCATATTCCTTTCGTGCAGTATAAGCACGAAGGATGGAAAACGCCTTGTCAATCTCCTTGTCAGTGCATAATCTCTCTGGAAATGCCGCATCTGTTTCACCATCTTAACCGTCCCGAATAAATTCCTACATTTTCCCATTCAGCTTAGAGGATATCAATTTCTCGTCAATTTCAATTTTTGTTTTCTTTAGAAGAATATTAACTTTTTAATTTTGCGTACATTATATTTCGTAAAAAATTTAAATTAAATACCTGCACAACTTTTTGAAACAATTTCTGTTTCCCATAGAAAACCACATCATAAGACAAAATTTATTGGACTTGAATTGTGTTCCATACAATATTTTATTTGGTACTTTTCTTTCGATACTGAAAAAAGACATTTGAAGGACAATACTTTTTATTTTTTATCTGGAAAAAAATATGATGATGGTGAGAAAATAAATCAGTGCTCTCTATTAATATATGATATCTGTGTTGGTAGAAATTGATCGGATAGAGTGTGAAATTTTTATTAGAGAATTGAGAGTTTACTTCGAAGAAACAAATTCAGCCTATAAGCGAAAAAATAAATCGAATGAACTATATTTTCTATTATTTTAGAAAGGATAAGAAAACTGGAGATGGACTGAACCCTCCAATCTTTTCTCTCAGTAGCCAATTCATTGTCCCAACCCACTCTGATTTGATACGAGCAAGTGATCAATCACGTCTGAAGTAACTTCAAAGTATATACTTTCTATCGGGCTTCATCTCCTTTTCATCACATATCATCAACTCGTCCCAAAGTGCAGTGAATTTTCACAAACGATTTGTATGTATCTTTATTTAAAAAAAAAAGATCTTTATAAATACATTTTTCACCCTTAATCAATAGTTAATCACCGATGGTGATTTAATAACTTTAAATGGACTCTATTAAGCTAGAGTTCATTTAAAATTTAATGCTTTTAGACATAAAATATCAGTATTGTTTTACTACACAATAAAAACTGGCTTTTGTAGTTTTATGTTAGCATCATGTTCATCCATTAATGCAAAATTATTACTGCCTACTTTTCCACCACTAAATGTAAACTCATCTTCTCCTTAAAGCTTTTATGTATACTCGTACAGGGTGTCTACTAAATTTCGCCCACGAAATTTCCGGATAATTATTCCCGAATGATATTTTCCAGGATTCCTAAGCATTCAAGTGATTTTAAGGAATTACTAGGGATTTGACGGGATCTTGAAGTTTCTTTTTACAAAACAAGCAAACCAACACGCGCGCTACGCGCACGATTATTTACTGCACTAAAGCAGTACATCATCGTTTTTCAGTTGTCACTCGAGATCCGTGTAAAATGTAAGAAAACCAGTGACTTCTAAAAAAAAATGATAATGTTTTGATCCATAGAGCAGGCTGCAACCTGCCACTTTATTAGACACCGTAAAATATATTTAAAAAAAAAAAAGTTGAAAAAAAGTGAAAAAGTGTCACCGTATTCTTGCCACGGAATACTTGCTGGCCTCGACTAAAGTGGTAGATTGTCGTAAAGCTTCAGGTACTCTTTTAATCTCATTTCTTTGACTTCTTTACCTTAGCTCTTCTTCAGCAACAAGCCACATCACCTACCTATCCATTTCTCTGTACCTGTACGCCATACAGTAAGGATAAAAAAAGAAAAGTACTTGACTCAGAGAAAAGAGGTTTCAAGCCATTGAGACTTTTTCACAGCAATTTCTTTCGTTTTCAAACTTTTAGTTCTTAAATAGCATTAAATTTTTTCTCTCTACTTGAAACATATTTACAGTTTTACATTTAAGAGTAATAGACAAAAATTTATGAAGATTACACATAAAGTTTTCAACCTTTCAATATTGTGTGCAATAAGATATATTTTCTATTATTAAATCTCATCATAAGCATAAGAAAGAAAACCGACATCGCGTTTTCGATGGCGCTTTTCGCTGATACACTGAGAAAAATGGATCATACGATTCGGGACAGCGATCCATAGATATTAAGCCGTATAATCTAGATTTTGAGTTTTATAATCCAGAATTTTAAAAATTAACATCCAGATTATACGGTATAACATACAGATTGTATAGTTTAACATCTAAGATCGCTGTCTCATAGTTAACCTTCCAAGATATTAAACGGTACAATCCATTTTTCTCGGTGTAGTAAGCGCAAGAAACTTTCCAACGCTAGTGAAAATAGAATGGACGAAATTGGAAAACGAAAGTACAACAAATGATCTCCCGGAAAAGTAAACGAAGCAAAACTCGGTGAAAATCATCCGGTAGGATGTTGGAAACTCGGCTAGGAAAAATACATACGAGACATGAAGTTTAATCAGAGAATCCTTGAGCAGCAAACATGAGTGTCGATTTGTATTCGAGTATCAAGAAAAAAAAAACTCTAAATGAACTGAAATTTTACATGATATTTCAAAATCAAGTACCTAATTAAGATTAACTCTTTACAAGAATTAAATTGAGTATGTAAATAAAATGAACATTTTCACCCATAGTTATAAATTTACATTTCTCTGTTCACGCAAAACTACATATATAAAAGAAGTTGGTGACCCATTGATGATAAGATCAAACCGACTACCCAATCACATCCCTTTTTAGTTGTAACCAAAAGAGATTACATAATCGGAATAGAGGTCATCGATTTCCTGTCTTATCTGAATCTCTATTTCCCCAAAATAGACCTTGATAAAGAACTATTGGCGATCTGATAAAAATCTGAACTCGAAAAAAATCCTCTTTTTCTCAATTTTAAGATTTTTGCAACGGAAATCTATAATTTGACAAATGGTCGTAGCCTCGAATTTTCAAAGTGACACATTTGGCAAGGTCCCAAATCTAAGGCGGATGTTAACGCTTCGTCTATCCACATTTCCAGATCTACGAACTCGTATCGGAATGGATTGAATCTGCTTTCAAAAACATTAAACTCTTTGATTTAAGGAGTATGTTGCATGTATATTATAATTTTATATCCAATATATTCAACTCAATTACAATTTCAAAATTGAAAAAGCTTTTAAGCCGACAGTTAAACTTTCAAAACGTTTTCAATTTGCATTTTAAAAATTCAAAACTTTAGAAATTCAAATGCTCCAAATAAAAATATTCCTACAATTTCAAAAGTATGAAACCCAAATCGCTCACTTTATTCACTAATCGTAACACTAAAATTATCCATGAACGAAAGAAATAGAATTTGATAAAAACATACCTTGAATAACCTGAGGATATTGGCGACCATAATGGAAACCCCACTGAATGAAGCTCCAATTACTCCAGTGACTGGCTTATGTGGAACATAAAGGGGAGATTTTCCACTCTCACATTTGTACTCCGATATGTCCTGATAAAAAAAGAGAACAATATTTCATTAACAAATGGCGAATTACAGACCACGTTCAATTTTTGTTGATTGAAAACATTGCAAAAAATAGAAGAGAGTCGTTCAATTATACTATTCAATCTTCTCTGCGCAAAACTATAAAAAGTTGTCTTTATGGGTTATAAAATGCTTTCAATTTTTTTATAAACTTTACTTGGTCCATGTAAGTCATTTACTAACAGGAAAATTAATTTAAAATTTCATGTCTTTTATATCGATAGTAGTAGGGGAATCACAACGTGATTAATTTATTCTGAGATAAAAGTCTTTTAGTCATGAATCTGAAGATTCCTATCGATTAATTCATGTACAATTCAAGTGCAACGACAAGAGAATTGAAATTCCTCTGATCGTGGAAGTGACATTTCAATTTCGCCTGGACCCCATTATCATTTTATTAAAGTAGTAACTATAATTCGCACGTTCTGCGTGCGATTAAATTTTCGTTTTTGCATTCATTTTACTAAAAAGATTCAGAGGATTTTAAACAATTTCAACTCAAAGGATTTTATAATGTTTTAAGGGATTTCTTTAAAATTCTACGATAACATTTAAATTCCCTTTACGTCCCTTAAAAATCCATTAAAATTATTAGAAATCTCCTTAAATTCCATGAAATCCTTAAAATTCTATAAAATC
>JAUESH010000024.1:4868040-4897003 GCA_032275165.1 Synergus magnus | reverse complement strand
TTTTCGATGGTTTGCCCAAGGCGCCGACGTGAACTTTTCATTATGCGTCGCCGGTCACCGGTGGCCCCCACGGCGCTATAGCCAAGTCGAGTGCCGGTTACCGGTGACCCCCATGGCAGTCAACGTGTTAAATTTTCAGTGGGATATTTTCTTTTTCAATTGAAAAAAAAAAAATTTTAACTTAGCATATTTTTCATAACACTATTCTGAAAATTTTTTAGAATGTTCAGAGAACCTTAAAATTTGGAAAAAAAAAAAAAATAATAATTAAAAGTGATCGTCATCGGAAAAATTTCATTTTTTTACAATATAACTTTATATATATATATAACTTTATATATTATATTATATTATATCTACTGTGCATAAAATTATTTAATAAACTATGTTTTTTTTAGTATGTAAACAAAAAAAAAGCGACGTATTAAAAAAAAATTCAAACGAATTTCATCCCAAATTAACAGCTTCAAAATTTTTAAAAGCTTATGGTTTAGTCAGAAATAGACCAAATCATAATTTTTTTTTTTCATTTTTATTATAAATTAATCTTTTGTGAGCTCGTGTAAAGATCTACCGAAAGTGAGTCATAAAGTTTGCCTCTTTAAGCTTTACCATATCCCGAGAAGAAGATCTGTGCTTTGAATTTATTATAGGTGCTTAATCTTATCGAAGGTGCAAAGTGCAATCTTGTGTACCGTTCCAGGCAGAAGTTTAAGAATGCAAGTACCTTCCCTGAAGAGTGGGTAAACGTCCTCGATAGGTTAGTGAAGAAAAGTTATTTCTTCCACTATATTATAAGATAGCTTTTGATATAAATACGATTACTTAACAATACCCTTGGATATGTGATGTTCATCAGAAGTATTATGTGTTTATCTTTAAAGATGTTCCGGGAGTCTAGGGCATTTCAAAAGGTACTACAGTTCAGCAGTTTAGGGGAAGGCATTGCATGCTAACTCGGTTCACAGTGGCTGAACAAATTCGAGTTATGTCGAACTCTACCCATGGATAGTCAAAGGTATAAGAAATTCTTGCGTTCCTCATAAGAATAAGTGAGAATCTTTATTTTAGAGAGTTGAAATCAGTTGATTAAACAATTACATATTTCTTAATATTACAATAACTTATTTTGAATGCAAAAAAAAATAATCTAAACTGTATTTGGTAATATATTTTCCCACATTTATTCCCCTCCGTTCAGGAAAGCGTCTAAATTAATTAAGATACTTGTCGAGGGAAAGCATATCGATCGGATTAAGTCGGAAATGCGTTTCCCGGTTAATAGCGAGCTCTTTGGAGCTTCTAGCATGAGAAGGTTCTTTACAAAATAACATCTTCGCCGGTCGCAATAAAAATAAATTTAACAAGATTACGTTAGCAGCAGCGAATTTTCTGTGCAAATTATTTTCTCGTCAATGGTTCATCTTCAACAAGAATCGAACCGAATATTGAAATTCAACTCCCACGCCCTTAAAATACCTATAAGTAGTTTCAAAATTAATCATCGAGTGCAATCGATGAAGTTGATTGAAACTTTTATTGTAGAATAGTTTATTGTTAAATTATACAAATACAATACAATTAATATTTGCAGATGTAAGAAATATTTAGCATCAAATATTAAACAAAATTACAAGGTATTGAAGATTAATTTTGTTCACTAATACATCTGCATCCATATTATTGTATGGTAATAGATTGAAAACCATGATCAACATTGGAATATCAATTACATTTATAATATGATGATCTTGGAAAGTACAATCATATAACAATGTAAGTGAATCATAAAGTTGCATTAAATTCATGCTCAACTCTATACAAATATACATATGTACATGAACATGCTGGTCAGTGATTTAAATCTGGTGCTGTCAGGCCGGCTGACCAAACTCGTATGTATCTACTGTATATCCACTCAGGTTTGCTCGTTACTCGCATGTAACCGAAATTACGGATTAGCCAAACCTCGTTCTCAGTAGGAACCAAAAGTCTTTTACTTTTTTTCAGAAAATATTGCAGAGAATTTGATTGCAGTCCAACAGTAAAATTTCTTTTTCATCAATTTTCATCTTTCTTTAGTGGAAAAAGTTTTTCCCGGAAAAAGTACTGATCGCATGATCCTTTATGAAAAATAATACAGATATTTGCCATTATTGAGAAAGGATAATATTACGAAGATGAAAGTGCAAATCCTGTGGATAATGGGGGAAGGTACAGAATGAAAAATCTATCGAGACGTTGATTCATTAACCTTTACTTCAGCCCTGGTACAAGCCACTTTGAAATGGCAGTAAAGTATCACTTGAAGACAGTTATACTGTCTAACTTGCTACATTTACTAAGAAAAGCGGAATTAGTACAGAAAGGATTTTCAACTTTCAAGTTTTATATGAAACTTAGGCTTTAAAAATTCGAATCGGCGCCTGATGGGTTAAAGTAAAATAAATTAAAAATTGAAGTCTGATGAATTCATGTGAATTTCAAATCAGTCCTGGTGAATTCAATTAAATTCAAATAAGTACAAAAATTCATTGAAAAAATACGCCCATTAGAATTAGATGTTAATTCATTTGATTAATTCTGTTAATCATTGATATAATGTTTAACATCGACTCTACTATCATTGCAATATCACATTCATCAAATTCTCTCTGAAATTATTCTGATCATGTAACTGACAAGAATTCCATTTCAATTCCAATTCGTGATCCCTAACGTAGGTCTGCATAAAGTGACTGTGCGCATGAATATGCAGCCACTTTCAGCTTTACATAAACGGGTAGATATATACATCTGCACAGTGCCTATTAAATTTTCAGTCAACAGAATAATTAACGCATTCTGTTTTTCTGTTTAAAAAATGGAATTTAAATATCTACACGGCTTGTAATAATTAAATCAAACATTGACAGATACAATTGGAACGTCCATTATTTACGGTATTTACATCTATATTTTGACTACAGAACTCATTATTCTCAAATAAATTATTTAGATTTTTTCAGTTAAATAAACAATATAATCCATATAAAAGAACAATTACATAGAAATATGAGTCTAACTTAAATACTATTTCTTTTTCAGTACTCGTGACAAATTATCTGACAAGATCTGTGTTTCCTAACTACTTTTGAAATACCGCTGATAACTTACACAGTATCTCTTTGTCATGTCTAATGCTCTTCTAGAGTTTATATTATATACTGTGCTCTGAAGTGGCAAACTTGCAATCCTGCAAATTCCTAACATTGCATTATAAATTGAACATAAGGAATTTTTATTTGAGAAAAGGCTTTACCAACACATCAGATGACTCATTTTGCAAGAATGAGTAGTGAAAACTTGATAGCTGGTAATTCAATTACCGCACACATTTCCGAATAAACGAATTAGTGCCTACTTTAAATGCATTGTCTCCCTAATTTACTTTTCTTGAAATAAAAACTTTATGTCTTCATTAAACGCTAAAGTTGCGTTTTCTCTTCTCAAATATTACTGACAATTTTACTCGACTTTCCTTTCCCTGCATTAGTGCAATGAATACTATATAATCCAGGACTGAGGCGATTAAGTTCAAGCATAGTTTCCTTTGCATAGAATTATCTTTACTGCATCGTTAGCACCAGCTTTAAACCATACACCACAGCTTTCGCAAATATACTTTAGGAAATAAAAATAACAAGAAAATTTAGTTATTTTCCGCCAGCGATTTTTTAAAGCTAAGAAATTTTAAGGGATTTTAAGTGTTATTATGTAACAATTAATACTTAAGAAGTCCAAGAAAAGAGCTCGACGCTATGTGAATAAATAATGAGTCGGTCAATCGATTTCACCTGACGTTTATGTCAATAATGAAGAGCGGGTGACTGTCGCAGTTCCTGAACGATTCCAATAGCATTGATATGCACGATAACGTATTACTCGAGCTACAATTGCCTTTTGTTCCCATTAAAGCACTGTCCATCATTAAATTTTCTCATTTATTACTTGAAGAGTTTTTTTAAAATACTTTCTAAATTTTTTTTCCTAATTCTGCACCAAAATAGATAAAAATGTATCAATAAAAAATATAATTTTCCCCGTTGTATTCACGAAGACCGTAAAGCAAAAAACTGTTGCCACAGGTTCAGTATTTCATGTGGGAAGCATTAAAGTGGATTTCTTTTATGTACCATCGAGTAGCTGTGAACGACCCAATTTACTACTACACTTAAATTTAATCGAATCTTAATCTGAAATACGATATTACTTTCTACATCAGTAGCGATTGAATATTCTTCTTTATATTTAACTTTTTTTAAATATATTTTCTTAAGAGGTGTAAGAAATTTTTCCTTTTCAATCTGAATTTAAATTTTCCAGGAAAAAAGAAGGCAAACATTTTGAAAAATTATCTCGATGAACGAAAGATGAAAATTTATACATTATACATCGGGCATACTGGCGTAAAAGCGTTATGCCGAAATGTCCAATTTCACGGGGCACGAATATGCGAGACTCATAACCAGAGAGATTGGTCTGGGACCGATTCGTAAACATGTATTCGTGATTTTCGTGTACTCTACCAAACGATACTCCACCGCAAGCCATATACACTCTGATATTTTTACTCCAGTGTTTAATTCACGATGCAATTAAAAAAATAAAATTTCTCTCTTCGATTGTTACAGTTTAAATTGGAATGCAAAAAAACTTTTTTCACCAAAATAAATTTCATATAACGACCCGTGCAGAAATTTTTATGGGGTCCTGATGTGGTCCTGGCCAATTTTCCCTAGTACTAATGTGGTCCTGATTTGGAAAACTGGAAAGGAACGCACAGGGCGCGTCACACTCTCACTGATAAATACCCCAAATAGGGAAAACTGGTCAATACCCCATCAAGATTAAAAAAGTATTCTGAATTTATTATGATTATATTATATTCGATTCTTTTCAATTCGAGATTTTCATGCCACGTCTTTTTTACTAAAGGATAAATAATTAAGTTTGAAAAATGTTGGGAATTCCTTATTTTTAACTGATGTTTGGTTTTGAAGTGGAAAACTCTTCAATGCCCTATTTCATTATCAACAATATCTTAATTTTATTGTACAATTTTAAGATGGGAAACCCAATTTAAGATTGGTATTAATGACATATTATTACTATATCGTTACCCTATAAATACCTAATCCTACCTTAAAAAAGTGATGTAACGAAATGTCTCAAAAATCTTGCATACATTGTTACTGCAAACCTGATTGGCTTTTGAATGACATGAAGTTGAACGCAGAAAAACAAACCAATGGCGCATAAATTTTTAAATGGGGCAATTCTTGCACAGGGCATATTGAGGCAATTATTTATAATTAAAGTTTCATTAAAGCTCCATTAACTATTTTTATATCGCTTTTGTTACGTTATTATTCTTCCGATTAAAAAAGTTCTTGGGGATATATTACTTTACCCTACATAAAAATGAAATATAAAGAAAATAAATATGCAGTTAGGAGAAAAAGTAATCTCTAGAGGCTAGGTCTTTCTTATTTGCATGGAGCCATTTACATCACAAAGAAGATAAACGAGTGGCTATCTATTAGCAATACTCCCCATTGTGAAACTTCAAATGCCTTCGATGTAAGAAACACGTGCATTAGTTTTGTAAAATATGTGAAAGCTTTAAACTTTATCGATATTTTTTAAAGGAAGTGAAGCAGAAACCGGACAAAGGTTCATTTTATATCGATTTATCATCGATATAAAAGATTTGGAAAAACATGAAAATTGCAATACACCACTTCTTTTTTCAGCAAAACTTTTTTCCTAGAAAAATAGTAATTTATACCTACCTTTTTCGTTACTGTTTCACAAAATCAAAGTAGACAATTTAATTACTCTCCATACAAAGACGAAATAAAACATTCTTTTTTCCAACTTCTTAACATGTTCAGTCCTTGAGATTTCCACTTTCTTAATTCACATTTGTTTGTGAAGCGAGTGGAGGAATAAGGACTGTTATTGTGAATTTCCCTGGGAATTTCTTTAGAAATTCTCAATGAGAATTCGTTCGTTCTGTTTTACTTTTCTGAATCCTTCTTACATTCACTTTATTTTTAGCTTTTAACAGGAGTAAATGAAGAGATGCTTGCCAATTTCCTCCATTTAAATAAAAACATATATTGGATTAAATTACTTATTCAAAATTATTTAATTAAATTTGTGTCACGTAAGCAAAAATTTCATATGAATTTAGGAACATGTCGTTTGGCAAATGAGAAAACACATTTCAGAGAGATGGAGTAAATTGTATGACGTGCGTGTTTGAGTGAGGAAATATTTAATGCTCTAAAAACTTTCTCTGTTCCGGTTGAACAATTGACGACAATTTGGAAAATTATTGAAAATATGAAAGGGCATAAAAAGAACTTCTTTAAAATGTTTTTATATCTTTCCTATAAACTAGCCATATTATAATGATAGTATCACACTTACTTGGTTCATGTATGATCTGACAAACTCCATGCTTTGGTCAAGAGCATAGGTGTCGCTACTGCAAGAATCCAGGATCAAGGCACCCAAGGTAGTGTTCGGGAGAAGTTCGTTGTCACTATTAATTAGGTCCAACGCATATAACATAGCCTCCAATCGCTGAACACCCTTTTCCTCTTTTACAGCACCGCATGGCGATTCAACACTCAACGTTGGTACCTGATAGAAGATAGGGCAATACTATTTAATTGCAATTATTTAAAAGTTAATTTAAAAATTGTCGTAAGGTCGCTTGGAGTAAATAAAAATCGATTTTCATGTTTGCTATCTTATTAAAAAAGTGTGGTGTAACGAAATGTCTCGAAAATCTCGCATACATTGTTGTTGCGAACCTGATTGGCTTTTGAATGACTTGAAGTTGAAAGAAGAAAAACAAACTAATGGCCCAAAAAAATTTCATGAATGACTTGAAATTGTGAGAAGTAAAATAAATAATAGTGCGCGTAACGCGCGTGTTGGTTTGCTAGTAGAGGTAAAATATGGAAATGAGATTTCCTCAAGTTAGCGAAGTAGTTCGGAAGTTTTTTGAAAGTCAAAAATTAGTAGACTTTGCGACTGAAATCAGCACTAGTTTCTGTTCTACCCTCCAAATGAAAATAGCGGTAACTGTAGTTCGGATAAGTCACCTATATCACTTTATCGTATCTAAAATAAAATTCATAAAAGCTTTTCTTTCTAGTTAGTTTTATAAACATGCGTTTTGAAATGCGATATACATAATAAATGTTGTGAACCTAACTAGAAAGAACAGCTTTTATGAATTTTATTTTAGATATGGAAAAGTTACAGGTGACTTATCCGATCTGCAGTTACGAGTATTTTCATGTGAAATGCAGTGTTATGTAACTAAGCTGAATATTGACTTTGCTAAAGTATACATGATGATAAACATACTCATAAATCCTGTGACAATGTGGTGGCTCAACGATTTTAATGTTTGTTATGCCCAGATATGTCGCTCCTCTCTCAACCTTCCCCCCCTCTCTCGCTTGATATATAACTACTAGCCAGAAAACTCACCCCCCAACCCCTTCGTTCAACCTAGTGAACGCCTCCTCACATTCCCCTCACGTCCACTTCGATGGAAGGAAAGTTTTTAATTAAAATACATGTTTGTGCTGACAGGCAATTTTACCTGTCGTGACAGTAAAATGTATACGTACTTTAGTTTTGTGTCAGCTAATAACGTAGATAATTCAAAAATAACCTTCATCAAAAACGATTTACTCAATTGAAAATCTATAAGATTTATACAATTTGTAATTTGTGGTACAAAAAGAAAGGATTATAGATACTCTTAACTTATATTTTTTGAACCTGACCAGAAAGAATTTCAATTTTTTATCGACGTGCTAAAGTATGCTCTCTTCTGACTAAAAGTTGTCACAATTTTACGGCTGCTATAAAAGAAAGACTACCGCCATAAAACAGTTTGCTAGATTTTCCGTAATATATAACATATTGTTGGCTCTCAGTTTTACAGGTATAAAAATCGGTTGTAATCCCAATACATATATTTTAAATTGTGGAGAAAAATGTAAATGTGACTTTGCTATTTTTTTCTATTATTTTTTTTAATGTACTTAATTTATTAATTAGATTCACTGAGATTTCATGGGATTTTGAGTAATCTTAAAATATTTAATGATATTTTAAGGAATTTTAGGTAATTTTAAGGAATACAGCGATATTTTCTGGAATTTTAAGGAAAATCAAGGAATATCAAATGATTTTACGAAATTTAAAGGAATTTCACTAGATTATGTAGGATGTAAAAGGGATTTTAAGCAATTTTATGGAACTTATTGAGATTTGTGAATTTTAGCAAGAGGTGTGCAAAAACGAGAAATCAATCACGCGCATAACGCGGGGATCATAGTCACTATAGTAAGAAGAAAATATTAATTATAAAGAATTTTGATATTATATCTTACCCGATGCTCATGCATGGGAAAAATTCCGCCGAAAATGACATCGCCAACGATTCGAAGCAATTTTGAACCGTCTTCATCGCTGTTATTCCTGTGAACCTGGGAGCAGTTCACGAGCACGAGGAAGCACCACATCGGTAGAATCCTCTTTAGGCTCATTTTGAGCGCCGGACGAATGGAAGCCAAGGATCCCGATGACCCAACACCGGGACCCCGCTGAAACATAAAGAAAAATATATTCAAATATATTTACAACACAACTTTAAGAATTAAGTTTACTTATTCGTGAGTTTTTGTTTCTGTCCTGATCTGCAGAGTGATTAACTTTCCGCATTGTGATTCAAATTGACAACATCATATTGACACTACTATTTTTTTAGCTGAATTGCATTTTTTTTATAAAGTAAGGAAATTGTATAACAGGATTTGCTGAATCTGTTCATGTGATGTATCCTCAAGGGATCCAAAAATTGTGATTCAAGAGAGTGAAAATTTCAGGGTGTGGAATACATAATGAAACTACTGTCGTGTACACCTTCGTAAATCAAAAGATTCCAGTTTACTACTCAACATAAGTAATAAAGAAAGCAAACTTTTACGAGCAACGATAGCAGTTCGAGTTTATAACCCTCGTAATCTTACTAAGAAAATTTTAAATTATCGAATACTCCTATCTTTTTGTTCGAACTTACTAACATTAATCTTACGACCTTTTACCATCAGACTTGTCAATAAAACTGAAAATTAAGTTGTCGTGAAAGAAGATATTAATATTCTTCATATACTTTTCTATCTTCTTTCCGTGATATATCTTTCAATTTATATCTAGACATAAACATTTCAGCATTCATAAATTTTATCGTTCAAAATGCATTTATTTCGATACCCCTACATGCTTCTGAAGAGAAAAGTGACGTTTATTTCGTCTCGTCGCCGGAAAATCGTTGGCGAGATGATGGGATTTTACAAAGGGTGATTCGGGCGCTAGCGATTTGAACGGATTCCATTTCTGTGGCATATTTCTGTGAAGCAAAAGGCAGTTTTGAATGAAAAAACAAAAGTATGGCGATAGAAAGGCCAGGTAAAACTGTTAACTATTGCATGAAAGGAGAGTAGTCGGCCATAGCAGAAACTCGGTGTTAAAGGCACTGAGAAAAGTGTAGGGGAAAAGGCTTGGCAATGGGTTGAAAAGAATTTCGCGTCGAGATATGCTGTCGAGTAAGGTATGAAAGGATGGAGTTAAAGAGGCAGATTTCACACCTCTCGTTCAAAATATTACCACAATCGTGCTCCGAGTGCAGACGCATTCAAGGAAAATGTAATCGCACGGGAAATTTACTCTTATTACATCTTCAAATGTGATAATAAAATTTTGTTATAAACATATACCACATACAATTTTATTTTACGTTTCCAAACAACGACGTAAAAATGCAGACGACTGCGTTGTATATTTCTAATAAGCTAGCTTAGGATTTTAGATATTTCTTTTTTTTAAATCCCATTTTTAAAGAAACTAGCAAACCAACACGCGCTCTACGCGCACGATTATTTATTTTACTTCTTACAACTTCAAGTCATTCAAAAATCAATGAAATTTCACTGATTCAAATTTAGAGAGCAGATTTGAAACAACAATGTTTGCAAGATTTTAGGGATTTCATGGGATTTAATGAGATTTCTAATAATTTTAATGGATTTTTAAGGGATGTAAAGGGATTTTAAATGTTATATAATTTTAAAGAATTTCAAGAACTTTGTAGGAATTTTAAGAGCTTTTCACAAATTTGAAAGGATTTCAAGAGATTTTTATGACTTTTAAAATATTTTATGGGATTTAAAGGATTTTAAAGTTTGTCAGATAATTTTGTTGAGGGATTTCAAAAGAATTTTTATACATACATGCTTTTTAAAAGATTTTGTAGAATTTAAAAGGATTTCGAAAGTTTTTAAGGATTTTAAGCGATTATAAATGTTAAGAATTTCCAAGAGGTTTTTTAGGAATTTTTAGAGATTTTTGCGAATTTTAACTTGAATTTCAAGAGATTCATGATTTTAATGGTTTTATGTGAATTTTTAAGGGATTTCAAGAGGTTTCTGCGAGTTTGAAGAAATCTTAACGAATTTTAATAAGGGATTTCGAAGGTTGTCGTGAAATTTTTTTGCGCCATTAGTTTGTTTTTTTTTCTTTAAACTTCAAGTCATTGAAAAACCAATCAAGTTTGCAACAACAATGTTTGCGAGATTTTCGAGACATTTCGTTACACCACTTTTTTAAGATAGGAAGGTTTTTAAGGCATCTATCTAATATTATAGCTAAAAGTTCTTACAATTTTACGACAGCTATAAAGGAAAGATTATCTTCCATAAAATAGTTTACTATGACATATTGCCATCTGGGGCTTCCTATCTCTAAAGAATTGGTGTAACCATACAGTTTTTAAAACAGAGGCATTCAATAACTTTATCAAAATTTTATGATATCGTTTTATTGTTATCTGGCGTATTCTGCGTTTCCTATTACTATCAGAATCAGATTATATGCGAGAAATTGATCAAATTCCCGTGGGTAAATTTAATTAGGATGTAAAGCAATGTTATGTGTAATAACGAAAATAAAGTAAAATAAACATAAAGCTGAAAGTTAAATTGAAGGGTTATTAGGAAATAAAGAATTGGAACTTTTGATAGTTGCTATTATAAATGAGAATCCTTTTTTCACTAATTGATTTCTGTACTCTTGATGCTCATCACAGATTAACGCCTCATCCCCCAAATCCCATAACGAGACTATCTACGTTAGCGTGTGATGTAGGAGTAATAGCGCCTACCAATCAGAAGGGGCTGATAAATTATTTTGGCCAACTGGAACACGGCAAGGGGCTCGATATATCACTTTTTGTGAATTTTCCGGTTGTTGCGTCACGCTAATTATTCATCGAACTCATTCCATCAAATTTTACCTTTGTAAATGTATCCACTCATCAATTATTGCATAAAATCTATATTTTTAAAATAGTACTGAACAACAGTAAAATTAAAACATTTCAACTAAAAATACATTTCAAAAAACGTAAAATTTTCACAACAATACTCATATGTTCATGTTACAAACATTTTAATAATAATACAAATGAAAATACTTGGTCTATTTTCAAATGTTTTATTAAAACAATGTTTTTTAAATTAAAATTCTGCTCTTCTGATGAGTTTTTTCTCTTTCTTGTAAAGTCACGCGATGTACAATGTAGGTTTCTTTAATGTAAAAAAGTACCAAGTTTTGTGCGAGTTTTAATATTTCTGTGAAAGATATACTCTGAAAGGCATTTACGTTTTGCTTGTTTCGCAAAAAAGGAAGATTAAAGTGAATATCCATTTCATACAGTGTCATGGTTTTGCATGAAACTTTTTAAAAGCCTTTTCTTTGTATATAATGTATAAACCCGGCCATAAAAATCTTACAAAAACTTTCGTAATGAGCAAACAAACATTTATAATAGGAAAATGAGGCTAAATTAGGCAGTAAATAGTCGGCTTTTTCAAAACTTGCATAATATTTATTTTCTTTTTATGATTATTAAATTTTTATACTCTTCACAATAATTAATTTTAAATTTTATTGCGCCCATTGTCGAGACGAAATTAAATTCTGTCACCAAGAATCCGGATTGGTCCGATATATTTGTTGTCGAAATAAAATTGAAAATCGAGTTCAGAAATACGAGAACTGAAATGTCCGAAATCCAATGATGTTGACTCAAATCGGTAATTGCATTGGACATCACCTCTGGCGACTTTTATGGATAAAAATAGGTCGAATTGAGTTTGGAAAATAGATTAAACTGCATGTTTATAGTATAAAATAAACATAACGAAAATGAAAGGATCTTAGAATTAAATACCACTTTTTTAATTTAAAAGAACAGATATTTTGTATCTGATTTTACTCGCAGAAGTTTCGCGAGCCAAAGTAAAAGTAATCATTGTAGAATGAAAAACGGGCAAATAAAGCACTTAGCAAATAGAAGTTCGAAACGATTTAGGAGAGTTTGGAGAAATCATTATACACCAAAAAACTGCTATTTCAGTAGAGGTCCATAGTTCTTTAAAAAATGTTGTACTTGCAACTTTTGTGCAAAACTGTCCTCCAAATGAAAATAGCCGTAACTGTAGTTCGGATAAGTCATCTGTCACTTTTTCGTATCTAAAATAAAATTCATAAAAGCTCTTCTTTTTACTTAGGTCTATAAACATGCGTTTTGAAATAAGATCTGCAGTTGTGGTTATTTTCATTACGAGTGTTTGCATAATAACATTCTCATTGAATTTCTTTTCAAGAAAGGGAATCAAGTTTGTTGATGTCCTTCAAAAACTAATTCTTCTGAGAGTTGGAGCAGTGTCTCCTGAGACAGGCAATACGTTTATAATACAGTTCCTCCAGATCTCTCAGGAGACTCAATTGTAAATTCCTCTTTACTCTCTGCAATTGTCCAATTGTATAACTTTTTCCAAAGATTGCATTGGGAATAGCACTGTCAGAGTGATTGAACAGAAAACAAGGAAAAGTTAGATTCAACTCTTTCTCTTTCACTCTGATCGATTTGCAAAAGTCTGAACACTCAATTCACTTGCGTCGTTTGACTTTCAACAAAGTAGAAAAATAATAAAATGCGAGTCCAAAATCGAAAAACACTAAATACTTAAAAAACTAGCAACTATCTTGAAATCCAAGTTAAAATTCGCAAAAATCTCTCAAAATTCTTAAAAAAAACCTCTTGGAATTCCTTAACATTTAAAATACCTTAAAATCCTTAGAAATTTTATCAAATTCCATGAAATAAATATGTTTAAAGGGCAAAAGAAGAAAACACGAGAGATATAGGTATAGAGGGTTGATGGAAAATGGAGATTCTGTGTCTATAACTGGAGAGTAAAATGTAAATATTCGCTTTGATGCGGGTAGTTGAGGTAAATCCGACTAACTGCCTGATTAAGGTCATTGCGGAAACGTAAATCTTTTCTTCTAATCCCCAACTCAGACTGGGACACAATACCAGAACCTAGAATGTAAATGTAAAGAGTACGTGAAGAGAATGCATTTATAGATGTCCGGCGAACCTGTTATATGAATTCGAATATTCTGTTATAATTTATCCAATTGTGATTCAAATGAGGAATTACCCGTTCAAAATGCGATATTTAATTGAATTCACTTTGCATTGTAGAAATATAATTATAAATATGATATATCTAAAGTTTTTTTTCACTTTAATCTGCTTTGCTCGACAAGCGTTTTCTTGAAATTTATTATACGTCTTCGAAGAAATTTTCGAATTAGTGACAGGAAATGAAGGTCGGAAAAACTGAGAAGATGTCCTTTCTAGTAGTGAGCGAAGGAAATTCCGTTTCTTGCGTCTCTTTCTTCTGTGAAAATGCGACGAAGAGAAGGAAATGCTACGTAGACGAAGCATTTTCTACATTGTAACCAACTTCTGTTTTTTGTTTCCGTAGCAACACATTGTTTATTCGATTTACTTATTTTTGCTGAATAAAAAGTAGATAATCGCTCTTTTATGTCAGATGGTTAAATCGTGTAAGTCTCCTAACAATTTTGTTTTTTCAAAAATAAAATATCAAAATATATTATAATATATATTATATTATAATATATTATAATATATATATATAAAATATCAAAATATATTTAATTTGTCATGAAAATAGAATATTATACAGTTTTCTAATAATAAGAAGTTTATTGTTCTTCACTAAAACGTATAGAAATCCCAGAACGGAACAATGTAACTTGATTGTTATCCGCTACTAAAGTTACATGACCATCTTTATAGGCTGTTACAAGAACACTAAACTCAATTGTACGATAGCTATATTGCCTTTAAACGTTATATATTACTATTGATTTAGTATAGAGTTACTCAAAGTGCTTGAATTCTGTAAATTTTACTTACTTCTAGGGTAAAATCCCACGTCCTCAAAACAGAATTTTTCATAAGTTCTCCATTACCATCTTGCTTTTACATTTTTAATGGTAATGCTTTAACTTCAATTTTCAAAGTAAAAGAGTACCTCTGATAAAAAGCAGAGAAGTTTACAGAAGTTCAATTCCCATCTCATAAATTTAAGTAACGGATGAAATATAAAAAAAATGTGATTTAACGTTACTAATAGCAAATATCGAAGCAGTGGACTCATTGGAGCGTTTTCACACGGATATGGGAAGGGCAATTTAATATTCTGCTAACCGTGAATTAAGCTAAAAGTCTGAAAAATATTATACACCGAGTGTAGATACTTCAACTTTAGATATAGGATTTTTATGTGGTACTTTTAGGAGAAATTTCAGGGAGGGCTTAATTGACAGTAATTAAATTGGTTTTGTCGAAGCAACAAGTTTAATCTCATTTCCTCATGACAGAATGGAATTAAAAGTTAAGGGAATAAATGAGGAACCGAAAATGGTGGAAATCTTCTTGTAAGGTCTAAAAAAAACTTTGATTATGACATAATTATTAATCCCAGAATTGAAGTGGCTTTTTTTTACTATTTTAATCTTTAAGAAACTAAATAAATAATCGCGCGCTGTTTATTCAGCTATTTAAAAGCAGAAGAACCACTTTATTTTTTCTACTAAAAATCTCGTATCGAATTAAAGGTTAATATCACTCGTAGTTTCAATTTATTCATTAAATCTATTTATCTTCTAGAAGGAGGAGTTATATAGTTGTAGCTCGTTTCCACCTGGAAAAGTCAGTTAGATTTTATGACCACGAAAGGGCGTCGTTTTTATGGTTATTTCGGTCGTTCAAATAATAAAACTCGAAGTTTAGAAGCGAGCCAACAGCATTCAGATTCCGGGGAATCCGTAAAATGGTGTTAACGATCATTTTCGATTTAATGCACAAAATAATAAAAAAAAAAACAATAATACAAAAAAGATGAAACGATACTGGACCACAGGAGGGTACAGGTATAGTTGGCACGTCGCACAGCGTAGCTTCGATTAATCAGGATACCCGGAACAATTTCAATTTCACTCTGCGTTGTGTGCTTCTCACATACATGAAACTGCGAATATCCCCTCTAACCATCACTTTACTCAGAAACTTTAAACGCTTTAACCTACTAAAGCTCCAGCAGCTGAAGTCCGAGTAATTAAACATCTTCCTTCGACTTTAGCCTTTAGGGTTTCTTTCTGTTTACGTTCCAATGGGCAATCTATTTTAATGCCCGTCTCGCAAGAACTGTCTCTTTAAATTAACAGCAATTTTTTAAAGAACGTATGACATCCGAGTTAGAAAACTTTTTAAAAATTCATCAATTATTAATTTTGATTAAAACAGTGGTTTGCGCAGGCAAAGTAGGAAATCAAGATAATCGATTTCAGATTCCGGTGTCTGATATCTTTTGATCTGGAATAACAAAAGCACAGTGTGATTTCCTCTATCAAATATCACTTTCTTTTGTAGTCAGTTAATGAACTTTCGTCCCATTTCCTCCATAAGTTTCATTACCTTCACGACAACAAGAATTTAAACTAGATCTAGGTATATTCGATATTGTACTGTATTGTTTTATTGACGTGACATTTGTACAGGTAATAGTATTTAAGGATGTGTGCAACGTTGGGAGAAATTCAGCAAAAAGCATTATCATGAATGAACTATACTTATCACTGACTAGGGAATATTAGTTCAGAGCTTCGAGTATTTCGATCGAGTACCCCACACCCATTTCACCAGACCCCAGGCTTTAGACAACCATATCCATGTAAAGGCTTGCATGAATATTGATAATATTTCAGGCTACCGTGACCATTTTTGTACACGTCTCACATAACCAATATCGAAATGACGTTTAATTAGGATTTATGTACCATTCAGAATTATGAAGACTTTTAAAAAATTAAAAAAGGATTTAGGATTCGCAAGAGATTTCATGAGATTTTAAAGAAGTAATGCTAGTGATTTTAAAGAAGATGAAGGGATTTAAAAAAACCTTCAGAAGAGTTTAAGGATTTTCAAGAAATTTAACAGGATTTATAGAAACTCAAGTGATTTTAATAAGGAACTACTAGGGATTTGACGGGATTTTATAGTTTCTTTTTAAAGAATTTGAAAATAATTCAAAAGATTTCAAGGAATTTAATAAAAGTTGCAAGTGTCAAATAAAAATATTTAGATTGATTATCAGGAAAAGTCTTTTCAAATCGAAAATCCACTTCCGGCATAAAAAATAAAATCAAAAACTACTACATTCAAGAAATAATCACAAAAAATAATCACTCATAACAAATAAATGTCAGTGTTCGGAAAAGTGACAAGTGATATTTTTTATATCTTTATTTTCATTCCAAGTGAATGTACAAGGTTACAAATGTCGAGCTGATGATGTCTCGAAGGCGACGATTAAACTTACTGACGTAAATTATCGTCACCGATTGACATCACTGGCTCAGATGCTTCGGAAGCGGAAATGGAGATTCGCAGTCTCGCGCCAATCGGTAGCGGACTTCACCGAGTGAAACCGAAGTCATAAGGGCGAAGGATGATCGATGAAACACGTCGACGACCTCGTATCCTGCAATTTCTCCGAGTCCTGAATGCAAATTTCTCAAATTCGTCGCGTTCATGCAACGCTCTGAAATTGTATAAGATTGACGCAGCGAAAGTAAGAAAACAGTAAAGCATATAGGGGTTGAAAGTTTAGCAAACTTTTTTCCTTCCATTCGCTGAACACGTAGTAACCAACAAGTTGAAAAATATATGGGGAAGAATGTTGAGAAGTTGCATCGTTTTCCATGTTTTCTCAATTTGTCGACGAGTCACGCGCTCACGGAAATAGTATTTCGTTCAGAGCAATCATTCATGGGGAAATTTTGGGGAAATTAATAGTGATGGGTTTCTGAAGAGACAGTTTTATTATCTTTGTGAAAAACGATCATTCTGCCATTTCTAAAAAAAATATGTATATGATTTTCAAATCAATCAAGATGAAAATATTGTGTTTCAATTATATTCAAATTTCCGCAAGCATTTGGTAAATGATCCAGATAGGGAAGCGAAAAGGAAATGAAAAATTAGTGGAAAAAGTGATTTTCGATCAAGAGACTCAGGGGACGTTTCATCAGAAATTTTGTAGCATATGGTTGACTTCCACCTTATTGAAGTTAACTACACCTCAAGGGTATAAATTATAAGGGTGAGGATGGCCGTTGGCCATTTGACGTATTAGTGAAGAGGTGCCTTGATGCTAGTAGGCTCTTAATGCAACTCTCTGCTTTATACCTACTTGCTAATTGCTTTTCCCTGTAACCGTATCCTCTCTTTGTCTCGTCACCATGAAATCTAGACTATATACACACTCCCCTGCTATTATCCATTTACAGTATCTTTTACATATACTATACAGAAAGAATCATTATTTTTCCTATCTTAAAAAAAGTGGTGTAACGAAATGTCTCGAAAATCTCGCATCGATTGTTGTTGCAAACCTGATTGACTTTTAAATGACTTGAAGTTGAATGAAGAAAAGAAACTAATGGCGCAAAAAAATTTCTCGACAACCTTCGAAATCCCTTATTAAAATTCGTTAAGAGTTCTTAAAACTCCCAGAAACATCTTGAAATCCCTTAAAAATCCACAAAAACCATTAATATCATGAATCTCTTGAAATCCAAGTTAAAATTCGCAAAAATCTCTAAAAATTCCTAAAAACCTCTTGGAATTTCTTAACATTCTAAATCTACAAAATCTTTTAAATTTCGTAAAAATCATTTGAAAATCGTAAAAATCCCTTAAACTTCCTAGAAATCCTTTAAATCCCATAAAATATTTTAAAAGTCATAAAAATCTCTTGAAATCCGTTCAAATTTGTGAAAATCTCTTGAAATTCCTAGAAACTTCTTGAAATTCTTTAAAATTCTATTATAACATTTAAAATCCATTTACGTCCCTTAAAAATCCATTAAAATTATTAGAAATCTCATTAAATTCCATGAAATCCTTAAAATTCTATAAAATAATTTAAAAATCAGAAAATCCCTTAAAATGATTAGAAATCTCATAAAGTTTCATAAAATTTTTAAAAATGCCATAAAATATTTTTAAAATTATTTAAATCTTTTGAACTCTTTCAAAATTCCTGGAAATTTTATGACAATATTTAAAATTCCGTAAAGTCTCTTAAAATTCTCTGAAACCTTTTGAAATTTCCTAAAATTCCTCGACATTTCACAACAAAATTTAAAATCTCTTAAAATCTCTTAAAACACCCAGAAACCTTTTGGAATCACTTAAAATTTCACGAAAACCTTCGAAATCGCTTAAAATTCGTTGAAATCTCATTAAATTCCATGAAATCCTTAAAATTCTATAAAATCTTTTAAAAATCAGAAAAACCCTTATAATTATTATAAATCTCATAAAATTTCACAAAATTCTTAAAAATTCCATAAAATATTTTAAAAATTATTAAAATCTCTTGAATTCTTTCAAAATTCCTGAAAATTTTATGACAACATTTAAAATTCCTTAAAGTCTAGTGAAAAACGTCAATGGTCGTTGGGTCATTCTGAAATAATTAACATCATTCGTGAAACGAGGAAACCTGATTGGATTCTGAAATGTATTTAACCACGGCGTAACCGTATTCAATTATTGAACCGTATTAGAGATAGACACGTAGGTAGAACATTGGCCACATTAGCCTCAACTATGTTGTTGTGTCATCATTGTTGACTAATTGTAAGATCAAGCGATTGAAGCAAAGCTGTAGTAGAATTAATCTATTCACCTGGAAACATGATGGCAATTTGATAATAAAGAATGAGCACTAAAACATGGTTCAAGTAGAATTTTCTGTGTATGGTTGGACAAAGAGAAAAAATCGGATCAGCAATTATATAAAAACTAAAAAAAAATTGTAGGCTATTATTTTTAATGCGCAGCAGACCGTCATGAAATTTTCAATTGTTTTTAAAGTTTTTAATATCTGTTTTAATATTAAATTTAATCTTTGTTAAAGCTGGAGTAAAATTTAAATACTTTTTAGTGAAATTACAACTGAAATATGTACAGTTTTGCTTTAATCCACGTATTTTTATTTAAACTCTCAATAATTTTCGCCCGTTTCTCACACACCATTTTGTATATAGTTGTGAACTAGTTAATGATCGAATCTGTTTCGCTACTGTGGTGCTTTTTCACCCGAAAAATTTCGAAAATGAGCTTAGATGAGCGTGTGGTTAATTTCAGTCACAAATTTAGTTCACGGTGAACGCTCAACTGGAAAATTAGTTGCGTGTCTTCGTTAGAACTTTCCTGAATCAAAAAGAAAAGGACGACAGGAAAAAGACACCTGGGAGTTCGCTCGTTAACGAAAGATGCTGAATGTTCGGATTCTGTGAAACCACCTTGCATGGCAAACTTGCATTTTCGCGTTATCGGTGACAAGGGAGATACGATATTTTCTACCAGGAACCAGAAATCTCAACATCGATTGCGCAAACGCCATTTCCGCATCCCTTTGATATTCGTATCACTTTTTTCATGAAACTGAATCTCGCAATAGATATTTTATTCATCTCTTTTTTTTCATTGATAACTTAATTTCCTGTCTCTTTAAAAAAAAAAAAAAAGTAAAAAGCACTTTTTGGACTTTTTGCGACGGGCTGATAAAATTTTCGGATGGATTACTGTTAAATGGGGCAAATAAAAAATATGTAAAAGCAACAGACTATTAACGAGAAAGCGAAATGGTGACCACCTGTGATTGAAATCGTGCATTGAAACTCGTTTCGTTGCGAAATCACTTTTTCGGTCCAATCCACACATCATGTATACGACAAACTTCATTTTAATATCACAATTCTCCCCATATGTCATTTCACCTGAAAAATGCTCAGATTTTCTTTTTTCAAGAAATCCGACAGTTATCGCTTTCTTCTTTTCAAATCAAGTCGTGCAGAATTGAGATTTCCACTTTACTTCTTGTTCTGCATAAATTTGTGCTTGATCATCCCTTATGAAAAGTTTAATAGTCGAACGTCTATACAGGGAAGAACTTTTTTTCACTCAAATGGCTTTAATTAGAATCAATTAGAATTTTTGATTGTAGACATTTACATAAAAAGTTTTACAATTCCTATTAAATAAAGTAATCGCGAATGAAGTTATTTAAACAAAATAAATTATGGTCACAAACGCATTCGGAATGCGAAATCCATATAATTCGAACCAATAAAAATTCGACCATTTTTTACAAAGTTCATCATATAATCGGATATTTGTTATAGAATAATTTGCAACTTGAATCTTTTATCGAATGCAGATAAAAAAATAAAATCAGGTATACAATACCAATATATTTCGATTATGAAATAGTATCTTTTGAGATAATAATTAAAAATGAAAACGTTTGTCTAAAACTACAAAGAAGAGTTCTCGTTTCTTTTAAGATTGATGAAAACGTTTATTTAAGGATAATGGACAATTTTTTGAAGAAAGAAAATTTTCTTCAAACAAATTGACTGAAAGTTTCGGAACGAATAGCAAGAATAAGCAAAGTGAAGAAATGAAATATTTATAAGCGGTTGCTGTTGAGGGTAGGTACCTATTTGCAAACCCTATTTGAAGAACACGTCTAACTGCAACTTGTATATAAGGGAAAATGAAAACTTTGCATGCACTTCCAAGTCAACAATTTTCTCTACTCTGAAAATGAAGACCTTATTTAAAGGAAAGTGCTCTTAAGAAGAAAAATGAGTGCTCTTTCAGAATTATTGTTCAAATTCCGATTTGCTCATTACCAACTCAAATCTGAAATGTTCGTCGCTTCAAATTTAAATTCAAACATTTTATATCGTATATGAAATATAATGTTCCTTTGGTGAATACTTCTTTATTCACGTCATATAACATGAATTTTATTTAGTGAGTATTACTATAGTTCGAAACAAACTTAAGAGAATAGACTCTAATTATTCCAGAACCTGATGCGCTTTCGTGAAAGAGAAAATGCAATTATACTATAAATTCCGTCTTTATAAGTTTTCTAAAATTAAAAACTTCCTTTCTGATTTGTTTAATTTTTAATTGCTAAAGAATTTTTACAGGTTTTTACTGATTTTTTACTGGAAGAATTAAAAGTAAGAGAGAAAAGAAAAGTTAGACTGCTGTGAAAGATGGATGGTTTTTGTAAAGGACCTTACTTGCGTCTCTTTTACAAAAACGAAGCTCAATTCTTCACTGTGATCCAAGACGATCTTTCGCATCGTGAATTCCATGACTTGAGCAAGAAGATTGCTGTCGGCAGATATAGGAGAGCTTTTTAATCTTTTCGTTATTTATCATAGCACACGAAACAAGAGAACTCAGAGACCTGGAACTCAACTTCCAGTTAGAATATATATATGCATACTTGCAATTCTCATGAGTCAACATTGTTACAAGGAATAATTTTATTCGCACGTTTTTCCTTTTTCTCCTCAAATTTACAATATCCACTACAAATCTGTCGTAATGATTGGCGTAACGAAATTCCAGAAATAAAATTAAAGGGTATTGATGCAGTTTGACAAAATTTAAACAACTATTTAAAAAAGTAAAGTGTTAAAAAAAGACAAAATGTATATAATTATACAATATAGTATAATATAAATAACATTTACTGTTATATATGCAATCAATTTCGCCTTGCACTACATTGAATCTACAAAACCTGAAAAATTGCACAATATACATAAATTTCCGTCTACTTCAATCCATATCGTGCCAAAATCGAACTAGTCACCAGCATATTGTGCATTCAACGGGTATCAGACGATTGAAAATCAGTAATTTAGCGAAACTGGAGTTCAGAGCAATTATGCTCGCTGCCAGGGAAGTTTTAAACTTACCATGCCAAGAAAGTTGCAAGCAAATTACCAAGCCCATGTCTTTTTAAATTTATCTTGTTACTACTTACACATTAGATTTAAAGAATGAATAATTCCGATGTCTTCAATTTATGCACGACAGAAAATAAATTATATAATAAATTTATTGGATCGTTATATTGCTCTTCATTTTCTCACCACTGGTAATATATTTGTATAATAATAAAAAGATTAGATCTTTAGATGATAAATGGCTGAAAAAATAAATTTGATATTTTTGTATAGACTAGAGAACAATAGGAAGTTTTGCAGAAGACACTCTAGAGATTTACACCTCGCTGTTAATTAAACATAGTTACAGCATGGTAACAGCATAGTTAAATTGCTTGGCAGCCTTCAAATACTGAGAAATTAATTAACCGTAGAACGGCATCCACAACGAGAAAATGAGGTTATCAACGTACATACAACTTCATTTCTTCCTACTAGATTAATAATTGCACCGAAGCAGAGCTCCCAGCGATCCTCTTTTTTTCTATTTTGTAAGCCATCTTATTCTATTTCCTCGTCAAAGATGAGGGAGGGAAGCAAAAAGGCAGGTAATGAGAAACTGGAAATTAATCTTGTATTCATCTCCTTCTGCGATATTGGCACATTCGAACACTTTGAAACATTTATTTTTTTTTTTTTTATTTTAAGACTTCTAATGTCTTTACTGGGTGTTTACTAAATTTTGTCTATACGAAATTCCCGGACAATTCCCGCATTTTTCTCGCTTATAAATGTAAGGTCCCTCTTATAATAGAAAATGTGATTTTTAATAAAAATAGGTGAGAAATAAGTTTCAAAAGAATTTCAGAATTTTCGTAAGATTTCAAGACATTTTTAATCAGGGATTTAAAGAGATTTAAAGGATTTCAAGATATTTAAATGATTTTAAGTAATTTCAAGGAATTTTTTAAGAATTCAAAAAAGTTTTGAGATTTTCAAGAGATTTCGAAGAAACTTTAAAGGATTTTAAGATACCAAAAGTAACTAAAGAATTTGAAAAATTTGAAATGATTTCAAAAAATGCAGAAGAGTTTAATAATTTTCAAGAAAATTCACAGGATTGATTGATTGATTAACCAGAAAACTTCTTTGAAACCGGAAATGACTTACTGAATTGAAACGAAATGCACTTCCCGCATGAAAAATAAAATCAAGGACAGTGCCCGGATTTTCCCAGATTTTGTTCAATTCCCGGACAATCCCCGGATTTCCTTAAATTCTCGCACAATAGACACCCTGCTTTATAAAGCTACTAAAAAACTTTGATGCAAGTATAGATTTTGCAGTAAAAATGAATATGGGTCTGGTTTATCAACCCGTGAATACAGTGCTGCTCAAATGCTGATTAATTTTACCTTTAATTGTTGCTCGAGGCTAGTTTATCGTCATGAAGCATATTGGCGAATCATAGTACAATAAACCACGTATGTCAGCGCAAAATTTTCGAGCCACTAGAGTAGAAATGATACACTAGGTGTCGATAGAACAATTTTAATTCAAAACATCAATGCACAAATAATCTTGCTGTATGGTATGCATAGCAATAAATTCGTTGCTCAAGTTGGAAGATCTTAATCCTATCTTGGCTAGCGATCTGTTGCTGTAGCTCCTCCTGTAAAGGGATATATTATTGTGGAACTTTGCCAAAGGTTTTGAGGGTCATAAGTCGAAGTGCTTTAAAATTGACGTGAATATTCCCAGTAGACTACATTAGAAATACAGAAATCGATACAGATTGATTTGGTTTAATCCAATTGAAAAAGGTTACCAATCCTTGAACCGGACGATTAGTATAAAAGAAATTAGAATTCATTTTTTGAGAAAATATTTCCGTCAATAAAGTATTTTATGGACATGAAAATTTGCTAGCTAGAACTCAAAGAGTTTTAGAGAAGTAAGAGCAGAGAAATTTCATCGCTCGTTCATCCTGTCTAAACTTGTCCGTGCTCGCATAGTCTGAAGGAAGGGATGTAATTAATGGCTGCAGTTGGCCAGTTGCTCCTCGGCTTTACTCGGACCATTTTCGCGTTGGATATATCACTAGAGATTACATTTTCGATCGTTCTGTGTTATATTGACTTTCCCTAGATTAATTGATAAGGCTACCGAGAAGAGCAGTATTGGGACTTAGATATTTCGCACCTATATGCCTCGTCACCCTTTTTTAATTTTATCTTCTATTCGATCAGCCAGATTCTTTCCATTCAGGTTAACACGATTTTTCTATTGGCATTTTTCCATCCAAGCGTAAATCGAGAAAACAATAATATTTCACTAAAGGAAAATTGATTGTTTGAAGAATATGAGCATTAACACCTGAGATACAATAAACGTGACAACATACATACGGAAACGCGTTGAGTGTACAATATTGTCCACATACGCCTATATTCCGTATGTAGCTTTAGATTCAATCAAAACTCCAATTGCGCTATGTGATTAATTCATGTACTCAAACAACTATACTACTACGATTATCCATCAAATTTTACATGTTAGTAGAACTATAATGTTAAGGGCAAATAACACTTCTCTGGTTTGTTGTTGACAACATCAATCATAGGCACACGATTGCTTGAAAAGGCTATAAATTTCCTATTATAATTACGTACAATCAAAACTTTAAACGATAGTACATTTTGCTAGTGAAATTCCTTTAAAATTCGTAAAATCACTTTATATTCCTTGATTTTCTTTAAAATTCCACAAAATATCGTTATATTCCTTAAAATCCTATCTTAAAAAAGTGGTGTAACGAAATGTCTCGAAAATCTCGCATACATTGTTGTTGCAAAACTGATTGGCTTTTGAAATTAACCCCTTTATATTTTTCTCTTCCTGGATTTAAAATCCATTCATGTTTTATATACTTTCTTTTTCTTCGAAAAAATCGAAATCTTGAAAATGCTTTGAAAGTTAGAGCGCGACTAAGCGACTGATATTTGCATAATACGTTATAGAATTCTAAAGAATCTTCTGCAAACAGAACTTTTGTATTATTTCTCTCACCAATAAGAAAGCTCAATTAAAGTTGAACGTAAGTTGAAGCAACTTCATTGCTAGTTTCAGCAGTGAGACTTTAAGTTTAAGTTCTTATATGGGCTATAAAATGTTCTTAGTAGCTCATCAGTAGCTTTTAAAGTTGAATACTTATCAAAGCTTTTAATCCTCAGGATAATAAACTCTACGGGAAAAATAAAAAAAAAATCTATTAATGAACTTACATTACAAAATAATATGCATAATAATGGATTTTTCTATCAACAATTACATAATTAAATCAATTATTTGCAGTCATAAAGGAACAAAAATATGAGCAAGAATTAAATTTAAAATTCTCTTCATTTAGATTTCATACGAGTATATATAAATATAGAAATAAATTGATTTTATTCATTGAAAACCGATTTATTGAAAATAAGAGGAAGCCTCATTGTCATGAGCATCAGTTGAGCGTGAGAAGTATAACAATTCATATCCTCTTTTATATTCTGTTACGCTACGAATAAATTCGACTCTTTTCTTTCAATTTGCTATTTTCGATCACCATTTTAAATATACATTCTATTGTAGGTGATTTGTTCATTTTTTATATTACGAGTTGAGTTCATAATATTAAATAATATTAGGCGCTCTATACGCGCATAATATTAATTATTATTACACGCTCTTCAATATTTATTTCATTCAAAGGGAAGCATTAATTTTTCCACGCAAAAGTTTCGCAATTTCGTAATTCTGTCGTTCGAGTTTCCTACGCTATGCGCTTGTTTAATCACGGCGATCGATCAAAATTCCCTTACCATTCTTTCCGAGGTTCACTATACACTGATATGGCGATATATTTCTTTTCCCGCGACCCTAGTCGTCGATCATTCCCTCATCAATAAAATGAGACTTGTGCTCTTATCATTATTATTTTTTAAACCATTGAAAAGTTTCTCGAAAAAAATCGTATCACCGAGTGATGCAAAAGAACTTAGGAGCACGTGTTACTTACCATATATGAGCACATTTAGATAACCCGGGTTTTTTTCACAAGTTTTATCTAAATTTGCTCGTATGGTAAGTAACACATGTCGTTAAGTAACATACGTGAGAGAGAAAATATGGTTATTGATGCACTAGATATTCGTCCCATATTTGATATCAAGATATAGGAAGAGAATAAAATAGAACGAAAAGTAAAGAGACAAATGGAATATTGATTTCGAATAATGTATTCCATAAAGAATTCGAAATAGGTAATGACATCCATTTACTTATTTTCTACATAATATGTTCTAATAAATTGAAAACACACTCAACAATACGAAAATGCTACCAGACTTCTACAATATAAAAAAAAGTTTATAATTATTATAGAAAAAAAAAATCACCCACAAAAGAAATATATAACGTCTCCTTCGAGATATGTTGTCAGATGCTTGTTAAAAATTTCCTTTACGTTGAAAACTTAAAACTCACTATGTCGTTTCATGATTATACGAAAGTATTGGTACATGTTCCAAGAGAAATTCTTGAGACTTCAATTTACTAAAAAAAATCCTTACTTGTGAAAAGATTCCTTTTTATTATATAATTCATGTCAATTCAAAAGCCAATCAGGTTAGCAACAACAATGTATGCGAGATTATCGAGACCTTTCGTTACACCACTTTTCTAAGATAGGATTAGGGCATTTGAAGATATTTATAGTGGCTTTAAGGAATTTTAAGAGGTAAAAGGACTAAAGGATTTTAAAAACAATTCAAGGAATGATAAGAGATTTTTATTGATTCTAAACGATTTTAAGGGAATTTTAAAAGAGCTCAAAAAGTTCTCAAAAGGATTTTCCAAAGATTTCTATAGATTTCAAGACATTTTAAATGATTTTAACGAATTTCAAGGAATTTGAATCTAGTTCAAGATATTTCAAGTATTTTAAATTTAGAATGATTCTAAAGGATTTCAAGATATGTCGAGCGCTTTTCAGAAAAAGAGATTTTAAGAGATATAAAAAGACTAAAAAATTTTACAGAATTTCAAGAAATATTAAGGGATATCCAAAATTTTTCTGAAAAGAGATATCATTACGATTTCATCTATTATCTACTTGCATTTCCATCAGGGAGTAGCTAGGAAGTCTAGGAACTGAGAGCGGAAATGCAAGTCCTGACGGACTACATCCCTTTACGTTGTCGAGGAAATCAGGTCGTTTCGGATAAATGGTGTGAGAATCCTATGTCAAACAGCCGTGGGTTATCTTCGCTGGTGGGTGTTCTTAACTCACTAAAAGATAGTGCTTCCTTCACAGATCGTTTCTTCTGATCCATAAATCAGCCTCCAAATAAACTTGACGAGCATTTTAAAATCAAAGAGATTGAGCTCTAGTCTAGTCTTGAATAAAAAATTGCACTTGAGAGAACATTAAATTTTTCAAGTTTGAAGAATATCTATATTGAAGTATTCAAATGCTCAAAGTTATATTTCAAAACGTTCAGCTTTCAAGAATATATTGTCCACAAAGGTCAAAAGTTAATTTCATTTGAGTAGATGCTTTAAAAAATGTATCATTGAAAAAAATGTCTCTGAAATTAATTTATGTTTAATTAAATTCCAGCGACAATTATTATTGAAAATAATTGGATGAAAATTAGCATTATTGTATAAAATAATTGCAAACTGATATCAGTTATGGCTCGAGTTATGGTGTATATTGTAAATATGGAGAAAAATAACAAAATTAATATTTAAATTAGAGAAATGGTATAAAAACTGCGGATATGACCAAATTCAGAACAAGTAATTTAAATTGAGCTCGAAATTAACAAGGATTTTACACGATGGTAAAGTGTCACCACATAATTGTGCCACTTGTGACAACTGACGCGTCATGAATATGCCGGAAGTAAAGTTAGCCACGTGAATCGACAATTTAATTTACCGAAACGTTTCCTGGTGTTGTACGAACTGAAAAAGCAATTTCGAGAACATTCGGAATCAATTTTAGTACTTGTATACACATTTATATACCTTTTATTCTCTAAACACATATCACAAAAACTTTGAGATCTAAAGAATCGACGAAATTTCCAATCTTTGTGGTTAAACACTATACAAAGCGGAAGTGTATCCTGTAACCCAAACAGTAATATATTTATATTTTTTTCAAGTGGAATATTTATCAACATTGTCAATTATGTAAACAAGTTCCATTTGTTTAAATTTTTTTTTCCAAAGCTTCCAAAACCTAAAATTTGTATTTATTTACTAGCAGAAATTTATCCGGCGTTGCCCGGAATTTTAAGAGATTTCATAGAATTGCAAGGGATTTTAAGAGATTTCATAAGATTTCAAAATTAATAAAAGGATTTTAAGAGATTTATAGTAATTTTAAGAAATTCAAGGGATAAAAAGACTAAAGGATTTTAAATAATGTCAAGAGATTTTGATTGATTTTAGGGATTCAAAGGGATTTTTTAAAGAGTTGAAAATAGTTATCAAAAGGTTTTTTTTTAAGATTTCACAAAATTTCAAGACTTTTTAACTGATTTTACCGAATTTGAAGGAA
>JAUESH010000024.1:4844962-4866143 GCA_032275165.1 Synergus magnus | reverse complement strand
TGCAGATTAATAAAAAGTTTATAGAACTCTGAATTACAGATAACGTTTTCAGTGGAGCATACTAATTTCAAGGATATTATTTTAATTAAAATGGAAATAAATTGAAAAAGTTTCGCCTTGATAATCTCGAGCTTAGAATAAAAAATCAAAGTAATATGCCACTGCAACGCTGGTTCTTTGAAAGTCGACTCTCTGTTGAGATGTGGAAGGAAAAGTTTTCTTCTAAAAGATCCCGAGCGTTGGAGAATCATTGAAGCGAGTGCAATGCTTCGAAAGGTTTTGTATTAAGTTATAAATGCAAAAGAGTACGTCCAAATTTCGCTATATTCTGAAAATAATTCTCTCAGAACAAACAAAATCTCAATCTAAAATAATTTCATATTTTCAAAACTATCGTTGACTAAGATTACCTTCTATTTAATTCTAAATAAATTGTTTTTATCTAAAGAAGATTAAACAATTTATATTTCATATAATAATAATAATAATATTAATAATATTAATAAATAAAAACACTGTGAAATTATTTGAAAACTAATATCTTTCGTCCAGCTCTAGTATACATACATATATGAACAATATTTAGCACACTCATAAAGCAGGAAAAAAAATTAATAAAAAACACATGTGAGTTTATTAGTTATACATTTTTAAGCACTTATTTTGATTATATCCATTTTAATATAATATAATTTGACTATAAGCCTTGCCGCCGAGCCCTTTAAAAATTTGAAACTTCTAAACGAGAAACAACATCAAACTTAATTTAATCCATCTTGTAAACGTACATCCGTACAGCGTAATCCCAGGGATGTTAGAGGGTGGTTGGCTATATTATTTTTTTCTTTTGTTTTTTTTTTTTGTTTGTAGTTAAGAATAAGATATCACTTGAGTCTTGGAAACACCATGCTTTAAGATCACACGCGAAACGAAAAACCGCGCAGCCGGTACCGCGGACAAACTGGAATCGCGCGACTGGCGGTAGTCGTTTTATCGGGAAGAGCGATGCGCGAAACCACCCAAATCTAGCAACGCATGAGCATTCTCACCCCAGATGCTTTCGGCTTATGCGTGGAAAAAATTTTTTTTGGTAGAGTAGTCATAGCTCTCAAATAAGGAAAAAAAGAAAATTACAAACAATTTACAATTTTCTGTTAACTTTAAAGACATTTCAAATTGTACTTTTAGTTTTAAAAAAAGGGTTGAGAATTATCGATTTTTAAAACTTATAAAATTATAAAATTTTTTGCTCCGAGCGCAAAAACGGATCCTGACAATGTAAAAATTACAAATTTACAAATATTTTTTGATTTTATACAAGCAAAGGAATTACTTGAAATGAATTTATGTTACAAAAATGAAAGTTGAAAAAAAAATTTTAAAGGGGTGAAAAGTCATTGCGTTCCGGCCAAGAAATTTCATATTCCCTTTCACGATGCGGCGGTTCAATTATCTCCTAATTTTAATAAAACGGATAAGAAATGGGTCCAATAATTTTCTGGGCAAACATACATAAACGTTTCTCTTACATTTTTATGAGGTTGGCAAGGATTCATTTTATTTTCTCCTCGATCATATGCATTTTCATTTTTCCAGATTCGCTTCTGGAAACTAGCCAAATAATAATTCAGGAAATGTGCGAATCAAAACCTGGAGACACTTGTGAATGAGTTCGTGCTCTCTAAGGATAAGAAACGACCTCCTGGTATGAAGATGCCATCGTGCCACAATCTCCTGTGGCTTGGCTTTGATTTTGCACTCCTACATTTATCTCTCGGTTGCCCTACCTCACATGTAAAACATACATGAATACAAAGATTACTTTTATGTTAATTATTTTCCCCGCTACTGGAAAATTTTCTAATATGCACCCTAGAACCAAAACTATATACAGTTGGAGCCGAGAATGATCATTTTAATTATTCAAATATTATCAACATTTTGGAAATTACTGAGAGGAAGAGGTGTGCACCAATTTCCTTGGCATGCGTAATACTATGAACATTTACTGCTGGAGAAATGGTAACTATCTGTTAGACCTTGAGATAACGCTTCATAATTCATCCTACAGAGTAATGCAAATGGAGCGGTCTTGCTATGTAATAAGACTTAGTTTATTCAGAACTGTTCGAGTTTTGGTCAGCTTGAAACTATTTGGGGTTGGAAATATATTATTCATTTTTAGAGTAATCAGCTCTAATCCTCCTCCTTTACGTCCTTTAAAATCCATTAACATTATTAGAAATGTTATAAAATTTCACAAAATTCTAAAAATTTCATAAAATATTATAAAAATTATTAAAATCTCTTGAATTCTTTAAAAATTCCTGTAAATTTGATGACAACATTTAAAATTCCTTAAAGTCCCTTAAAATTTTTGAAACCTTTTGAAATCACTTAAAATTTCACGAAAACCTTTTCTAAATCGCTTAAAATTCGTTGAAATCTATTAAAATTCGTGAAAACCTCTTAAAATTCCTAGAAACTTCTTGAAATTCTTTAAATTCTACGATAATATTTAAAGTTCCTTTATATAAAATTTCATGAATTCCATTAAAATTCCGCGAAATATCCTGAGATACCTTAAAGTTCTACGAAATCTTTTAAAAATCCTAAAAGTCTTTAGAATTTCGTGAAAATCGCTTGAAAATTGTCAAAATCCCTTAAAATTCCTAGAAACGTCTTGAAATTCCTTTCTAAAAAAAAGTGGTGTAACGAAATGTCCCTAAAATCTCGCATACATTGCTGTTTCAAACCTGCTCTCTAAATTTGAATCAGCGAAATTTTATTGGTTTTTGAATGATTTGAAGTTGTAAGAAGTGAAATAAATAATCGTGGGCGTAGCGCGCGTGTTGGTTTGCTATAGTTTATTTAAAAACTAGTTGAATTGCAATGAATACGTAAGAAATAAATTAATATCAGTCATCACAGTATGTATTGTCATTAACATAATAATAATAATATCTAATCATCCTAGACATGTCGGCTGCATTCCTGCATATTACAGAACAATACACCCTGCAGTCAACTGAGGACTAAGGATGTGAAATATTGGGGTAATGAAGAGGACAATATATATGTTTTAGCTTCAACTCCCAAATTCTCAGTACATTTAACGAGAATGCGCTTCTGAATAAAATATGCCGTAAAATGTCTATTTATATATAAATATACATATGTATGTAGTAAATCGTTTACTCATTTACTTTAGTAAGCACTTCTACTATGAATTAGTAAAAAAAACTACTAAAGCAAGTAATATACTTTATTAAATGAAAAAATATAAATGCTTGCTAAAGTGAATTAGTAAAGGACTTGATATTATTTTATATTAACTTCTTACTAATTTAGATTGAGAGTAAGTGAATTTGGAGATTAAGTGCTACTTAATCATGGAGATTGGGTGATAAAATATAATCATTTCCCCCCAATCCTAAATATAACAGATTATACGCCTTTGAATCCAATTTTCCTGAAATGAGGGGATTTTGTCTCTTTTGCATTATTAAAAAGAGAATTTCACATAAAGCGTGTTACTTACGATGGAATTTAGAGTAATTTCGCTTGGTGATCCCATTTGCCGACGAATTTATTATCCCCTTTATTTCTGTAAGCCTCGGAATATACGTCCTTATCGAAATCGTAGATTTAACCGAACCTATAGAAGAGGACGTGGGCCAATCATTGGTCCTGATCCTCCCGCAATCTCAGATAAGGTCAAGTAGGGCTGATACAAGGGATCAGTGACAATTTGCTAACTTGAAGGAAATGCGGTTTTAGTAAGTGACCTAATAATTTACGTGGACATTTTACAATCGCCTTAGATTTTAACTCGAGCAACACAGTTGAAGAATTTAAATTTTTGAAACTCAGATTACAATTAATGTTAATTATAATATGAAATCTTATTATTTTAATGCACTTTAAAAAATATTTCAGTCACTAAAATACAATAATTTTTCAAACTTAAACAAAACCTTTTGAATAGGATTTCTTATTTAAAAGGGAATTTTTAAATTTTTAATTTGTATAGGTAACTACTTTCTCTTCAGTTTCCATGTCGATTTAGTAAATATCAAACATAATAAATTCTATTTGATCTATAAATGACATTAGAGATTTCTGCAGGAGGTATCTCCAAACTCTCAGTACGGATAATTTTTGGAATTCCTACTAGGATAACTAAAACCGACTGTTGGTAAAGTCTACGAGTATCAGCATATAATAAACTTATATGGTAATTACCATAAGAGCAAATTTAGTTTACCAACCTTTACGCTTGCAATAATAAATATTTTTTTCCTAAAACGAGGCCATTTACCTCCGTTTCATACAAATACCAAGAACTGATTGTACAACTGCTTCTTAAAATTTTCAATTGATTTTCTTTTAATTTTTAAAAATTCGAAATCGAAGTACTTGCCTTCATTTATACCTAATTTGTTTATAATACAGTCACTCTTTATCTTTATACCCCTTTGAAATTTGAACTCGTATCTTTCTTTTCAAATTAGTCACTTTTTGAAAAAACACAGTTCATAATACCAACAGAGACCACAGTCGTCACGTTAGTTTCCTTGTGAAATGCTTAATCTCAGATGTCACTACGATCTGTGACCGCGTGCTTTCACAAAGGGCGGGATTGGTCCGCTTGAATTGAATGGGAGAACGTTCGCCAGGTTTGTTGTTGAACCGGCCGGCACTTCGCGTACGACCGTTGTGTCGGTCGCTGCTATTCAGCGAGGGCTATATCTTTTCCCCCCGCCCAAAAAAAAAAAAAAAAAGCCACGAAAATGCCGCGACGCGAAGTGCGAAATTGTTTCGAAAACGAACCCCATTCCAGGAAGTAACATCCTCGTTACTTCCGCAACGAAAGCCGCGAAATGTCAAACTCCAGGAAGGGAGGCGAGCAATCACCTCTTTTCAAATTTTTCTTTTCGCGCGCAATTTAAAAAATTCGCTTTAAGTAATATGCGTGGTATGTGAAAGTAAAAAAGTGTCTTTCTTTCTTATTTTTTTGAGAAAGGATCGTTGTAGGGTTCAAATTGAAAATGTCGTGCGAACGTTTCCGATCAGTTCGAACGATTCGCTGATTGTAAATTCTCTGAGTCTTTGGTGACTTCGAAATCGGATAAGTGGGTGTTTTATCTGTAATGTGTGAAAGTGTGGCAAAAAAAAAGAAAAAATGCCGTTCGTGATTCGAAAGATAGAGCCTCGTTACGTATGTCGAGGCCACGTGCCTCAAGGTAAGGCCTCCCAGGATTGGCCGGTGGGGGCTGAATTGGAGGCCGTGGCGAATGGAGCCCTCACGGCCTCCCTTAAGCAATTAGCATCCCTATTGACAGCGGCTGAAGATATTTTCGCCGATTTGACAGCGGAATTGACAACCGTTGCTGAGAGAAGTGGAAAACTCAGGCAGAGGCTGGACAAGGTCGAGGAACACTTGAGCGCCACAGATCCCAAGAAAATACCAGTCCGTGAGTACCAGTTTCTGATTAGTGTGATTATTACCTTCCAGCTAGAAGAAACACAGCCTCGTCCTAAGATAATTGGAAATTTAATTTGAATAGTTTGAAATTCAAAATGAAAAAAAATATATATATATGAACATTGGCATAAATGTTTTCTCTGGATCTTAGGCTTAATATAACAGAATTAGTAGATAAATGTTACCTTTGAGAAACTACTATAACTGAAATATCTGGAAAATAAAATATTCATCAACATTATCATCCAATCTGAATATTATCATCTGAAATCTTCGACTTCTTCGAAATGAAAAAAGCGAACATTTACCTTTCTCTGATAAAAATGTTGGTCCCTAGGGAGGAGAACGAAACCCGATACAGTATACCTATACAGAGTTATAGACAATGAAAAACCAGCCCCACGTCTTCATTAAAGGATCGATCTGTTAAAGCAACCCTTGTTTTCCCGTAAGATCTAACGAAATTGGTGTCATCGACATTAGAGGAACCCTATACTTCTTCTCTCACACTCGTTTTCATGAGAGTGCTCTTGTCTCCCTGGAAACCATCGCCATCAGTAGCTTAGGAGAACAAGGGAAGCTTTGTGGAAGAGAGGAGAGGCTAATCCTCATCTCCTTCCAGCAAAACTCGCTTTCTGTTATGCACTCCTATATAGGAACTTGCTCCCCGATTCCCACGGTTCGCCAGGTAAATATCGAGACGGGAATTTTTAGTTTCCATCGTCCTGTTACGAGAGAACCCAATCCAGCTTCTTTTCCGTGCACTTTGGTCTTCTACTCTGCGGGGACTCCTTCAAAGAATGTCGTTTTAAAATTAGTTTCTTCAAACCGTAACGACGAAAGGAAATGAGAATGGCAGTAATATTGCCAAACATCAAGGGAAGTAAAAAAAAATACTTGCAGTCTTGGACTCTTGAGTAAATGATTAATAACCGTAAACATGACCAAATGTGTCACACACCGCACTGACCAAATGCCTACTTCAGTTTACTTTCTGTTTGCTATTGATATCCCGAATATTTACACATCATGGACAAATCGCTCAACTTCTGAGCAAGAATTCTTGGAAGTTTGTTACTTTAGTGTTAATAAAGATAAGAAGAACCCGAGCAACTTTTGATGTTCTGATGAAAGAAAAATAATGCCACCTTTTTCATGAATCTAATTTTTTGACATTTAAGCATGGAGATTCAATCAATTTCTGGAAAATTCTTTATTCAAACCTTGCAAAAAATCAAGTACTCGAATACGTTTTTCCTCTGTAATTAACCGCAGAAGAACGTGACGTGTATAATTATACCTTCTACGGATAGGTAATTGTATAGACTGAAATACAATGTGACTCAAGCATAATCTAAAATAGAAAATACATGCTGAATAATAGCTTACAGTTGTTGAATTGTCTTGGGGCCATTCATCCTAATTAAAATTCTGCAGTCCTTAAATAAACTATTATATTACGTTATTTTAAATAACTAGCAGACTAATACGCGCGAATAGCACTTGATTATTTTATTTTTCTTCTTACAACTTCAAGTCATTCAAAAGCCAATGAAATTTCGCTGATTTAAATTTAGAGAGCAGGTTTAAAACAATAATTTATGCAAGATTTTAGGGACATTTCGTCGCACCACTTTATTTTAGAAAGGATTAAGTAATTTTTAGAGTGAATAATTTATTTTTGAAACAAATGACTAATTAAACATATTCAGCCGGTCTCATGTGAACTTATTTATATAATTTACTTGATAATTTTCTATAAAAGCGGTAAAGATCGCCATAAGAGGGAAGCTCACTTTGCGTAACGAATGATTATAATGGTTAATTTTATTCTTCAAGATACTTTTAAATTGTAGTTCACGAAGCGTGGAAAGACTGAGCACGTGCGTCCGTTCCACCAGGTTTCGAGCATCCCTATTTGCGACGAAACACGATCTCTTTACTAGTCGCTCGATTCTTAACGTGAGAATGGACGATGGATATTCCATTACTGCATCACCATATAACCGTAAGTTTACTGAATGTAGATTGTGGGTGTATTTTATATGGTATATGTACAAGACCTCTATATCCTATATATGACTTGCAAACGAGAAAGTATGAAGTATAAACTGTATAAAGTGTAAGCGTAAATGTAAAGTAAAGCCCAATCCTATGGCTTCCATTGGCAAACAGCTGAGGCTTCTCGAGCAAGGAATTTCACCCTATAGGGGTGTCCACGACATCGTCGGGTCGAATGGGGTCCCAACTTTGCTCGTTCTAACAAACTATAATATATCCTGTAACTGCAATCCCGTAAGACCATAAGCAACGTCCTAGAATCTAGCGACTACAGACTATGTCTATGCTATACCTTCCTTTTTGAACAGCTGACTCAGGTAGAACATCCTATGGGATTTGACCATTTTACTAAAGCGCAATGTGAGTTCTCCCATCCTTTGGGACTTGCGCGAGAAACACGATATTTAAAAGGATATAAACACGAGAAAAGAACTTCCAGAAGAAAGGAAGAGTAAGGTGCAGAAGGCCCTTTGAATTTAAATTATGTGTTAGAAAATCGTTTAAAATCCGGAAAAATGTGCGTAAATGTCTATAACGTACAAGAGATTTACTTGTAAGACCGCACTGATTATATGTACATATTTTAATACAGACTTTCAGAACTTGCAGTCACGCAAAGCTGGCAGACAGGAAAATATCATTTTGTCTGGTTCATGATTGTATATAATAAGTGTCACCAACAAGTATGTAAATATTGACCAATAAAATACTCAAAAAAATTTGACTTTTCTAAACAATTCATTCAATTTCCAATTTTAATCTTAATTTTTTATGAATTTAAGATCAAGTCATCTTTTTTGGGATTCAGACCTAATAAGAAGTCTGTAAAAGTGAATGTGTTTTCGCCCACATTTCATTAATGCACTTCGACCCACGTGTCGCGTCCAACGGACCATCGCACTCATGTAAATTTGATTCAATTGCGATAAGCTCCGCAATAATAATTGATCTGCAGCGTAATTACAATTTTGTAATTTACGATCACGACGGTCAATTATTCTCAGTCAAAATTTATGTTCATTGTATCATTAAACTTGGCAATAGTAAATCAGTGAAGAAGAATATTTTATACATTTTTCACATTACCTTATGCAGCCATGAAAATAAGTACACATCAGAGATACTCACCTGAAAAAAAAGAAAAAAGAAAAAGAACCTTGAATTTAAATTGCGCTTCCAAAATATCGTGAGGGCATATAATAATTTTTATCGTACATTTCAATCCAGTAATTTAATGTTATTTTATTTCACAGAACAGGTTGTGCGCCATTCGGTACGCCACATGTTCTAACTTTGCAAAGTGCATTCTATAAATCTCGCGTCGCTCATATCAAGCGTTACCACGTGTCAGTATCAATATTATCGGTGACCGCAGCACTGACAGTTTTGACTGACACGTGCAGGATCTTTTATTCTTATTTTAGTTTAGGGGATGTTCCGCACTCTGCCCACTTCAAACTGCACACGCACTACCTTTTTCGACCCTTCGGGATTCGCTCATTCGTTTTCTATGTAGGTCAAAAAAGTCCTTCAAATTCGAGTGCACAATAGTGCTTTAACACCCTGGGAACCACTTTCAGTTACAAAGGCAGTTTTAATCGAAAGTTACTTTCTCCCGAATGATTTTAGCCTCTAACAATATTTTAAACTATTTAAATAGTTTATAACGTGAATGCATATTTCTAGAGTTTACATGAAACATGAAGAATCATGTTTTTTCTGGGTGAATGTTATCATTACTGAAATTGATTCTAGGGAGACTGACAGCAGGTGTTTTTCGTCGGTTGGTGCAGGGAAACACCTGATAACTGTTTGAGCGCTTTACTTGCAATTACAGCGCTGGCTTCCTCAACCGACACTCACCTGCTGACTCTTGTTCCTGTTTTAAATACGTCGCACATATGACACCATGTATCGTATGTAGATATCGAACGAATCTTGCCTTCCAATAGGTATCGTGAGAACTCGAACGGAATTCGCATACATATTTCAATTCTAAAGGTTACTGGCACGAAGAAATGAACCTCTCAAGGGGAATAAATTATCACGCAATGAATGAAAATGTTTTCAAATCGAATCATGTGTTGCTTCATTCTCTGTTTACTCTTTTCAACTCTTTTAATTATAGAAAAACTAAAAAATTCAGAAGAGTTTAAGGGTTTTCAAGAAATTTTACAGGATTTCTGAGAATTCAAGTGATTTTAAGGAATTACTAGGGATTTTGACATGATTTTAAAGTTTCTTTTTAAAAGATTTGAAAATAATTCAAAAGATTTCAAAAGATATGAAGAAATTTAACAAAAGTTGCTAGTGTCAAATAAAAATATTTGGATTAATTATTCGCAGGGCCGATCAAATATATGTGTAATTAAATAAAAATAAATTCAAAATTATAGTCACTTTTTTTGTTAAAAATTAGTCACTATTGGTCACTTTTTCGATCAAATTAGTTACTTTTGTCACTTTTTTGAAATACATTAGTCTGTGGCAGCCCTGATTATTCGAAAAAATTTTTTCAAACCGGAAATCCATTTCCACTTATGGAAATACATATGCGTAGAAAAAAAATTTTGGAACAAGTTCTAATTCTCTTTGCTTCGGAACATTAGTGAAGAAAAGGAAGAGATACAATGGTGTCATAAACCAACATAGAGCAAAGGATGGATCATAAATTATCGTCTTTGTGCCTTTGAACTAATATTGCGCTCCTTCCTGACTTTCAGGAGAAATTTCGGTTTCTGCAGGCACTGTACTATTGATGATGGGCGGTCTTGGTAAGATTATGGTCGAACCCTGGGTGGCGCCAATGGTGCAAAATGACTTGCTTCGACAACAGGTTAAAATACCAGAAGCATCTTGAACTTCTTCACGAAATACTCAAAACTCAAGCTACAAATAACTGACTAAAATTTCATCCTACACACATTTTCCTCTGAAATTTTATTGCATTCAAGTTATTTCAATTAAAATGTTTTAGTATAGAATTTCGCTGGGTGGACGCCTAAAAATTTCTTAGAAGAGAGGAATTTACGACTGTGGGTCCAAGAGATGTGGAGTTTCACATTCAAGGGTGCAATTGGTTTCTCTCTTTCCTCAAGTTTTCCTGGTAAAATAGGAAATACGAGTCGTTCCAGCGATTAAAATCTTTTAAGTTCAGACACTCTCGAAAATTCGAAATTCTAAAATTAGATAAGAAGCAGCCTTGAAAATAAAGGCGCCGACTTCCTCTTTAAGTGCAAACGATAACCCCATTAAGGCACTTAGTTAAGGATGTGTAGATAAGAACTATAAATTTCACACTGTCATATATTTCTATTTTGTCATAATAAAAAAAACAGTAATGTTATAAAGCATATTCATAAAATAATATAATTTTCAAGATTTACTTTTTAGTTTTTTACTATACTTCAGGGTGAGGCTTTTTTTAAAAAAATATAGAAGAATGAAGCAATCTCAAAATTTTTTATCTGACACGTAATATATAATTTTTATAAAAGGGGAGCTCTATCTGATTTTTATTGGATTCGAGAAGGGAGCCCCAGCAGCCAATAGGCGGACAATAAAAGAGCGAAAAATAAAAGTGGGCCACGGGGTGCAACGGTCCTTGTGAGTTTCTCACCCCTCGGCGTGGTGTCTCCTTTATTTTCTTGCTGGATGGCTTCTTATGCCTACTTCCGGTTGCCAGCTGGTATATAGTGTAAGGAGGGGTGAAAAGGGAGGGGATTTTGAGGGTTTGTTGGATGGCTCTCTTCAGTTTAATTTTAGTCAGTCTGACACGACGGCACGAGCTGCATGATTATATACAGTACGTATATGTATAAAACCTTTCAGCTATAGGAACTATAGAAATTTACCAAACTCCTCCAACCAACGAAACAACCGCTTAAGAGGATTGTCTCCTTTTTATAAGGGTCAGTCACCGGGGGAAAAACCAAAAAGGCCACAAAGAACTATCGCTGAATTGCCAGGCCGCGGGGAATAATAAATTCTTTGCAATGACACTGAGAAAAATGCGTCATTCTTATGGGACTGCGAGGAGATTCCTAATTCCAACGCATGGCTCTGCATTGATGAGATTATTATGATTTATTTCCCGCTTGGTAAAGCCAAATCTTTGACACTCGGAACTTTATTTGGATCTTACTATAATGAGTTGAAATTTCTCTTATTTAATTATTAACTTAGTAACCCAACAACGAAATTGTCCAAACTGTATAAAGAAAATTCCATACAATATTTTCGAGGCATTTATTAACATATTCTTGATCCTTTTTCATTGAACTTTATGAGCCTTTACTCAACCAACATGGAAGATCTCATTTCCTCCTTAAGTACTTTACATGATCTGAACTTGTGTGAAGATAATCACTATCGTGATAAATAGTGAAGAGTTGAAGAGTCTAGAGTCTTTATTGCTTAGTCTCTATTCTAGAAAAGTCAAAGGTCGAAAAAGCAAAAAGGGCTTTAAGGGGCAAGAAGAGGCGAGTAATGGTTCTTAATAACAGGACTTCAACATGCAGGGCAGGTGTGCAAGTTATCATGATTAATTAACCAATGATATAGGTTTTCTTCACGACTTTTCATTTCCTCTTTAACGTTTTTAAAGTTGAAAGTTCAACGTTTTGAGCACTTGCTAAGTTTTGAGTTTCTTTTGTCTATTTTTACTATGTAACTTCCTGACAGAAAGATCTTTATTATTAAATTGGCTTCTACCTTACTGTTGAGATTTTCGTTTTTCCAGATTCAAATTTCCACTTTTCAGTTTGAATAATGAATGGAAATAAATTATTGATCTTGACGGACGACACAGAACCACAGAAGTAGTATTGAGTGATGAAGCATATATTCTAGACTTGCGTGGGTTTCAAACACATCGAAGCTAACGAAATGATTCATGCAAATCACTGGATAGTTCGCCAGATAGCAGATGAAACTAGAATTTCTTCGAGAGTGACTATCGCATTCATTAATCCTTTGAGAGAAACCATTTTTTCCCTTTGAAAAAAGAAAAACATCATTAACGCCGCTGTGAGTCATTACTTTTAAAGAACTTCTACCAAATAGAAAAATTCAAAGTCTGAGTGACTTTCATTTTGTAAACGAGAATCTAAATTTCGAATGACCTAGGATAATTTTATAACTGAAAAGAAATTAAAACAAGTCATGAGAATCAGATTTGGGCAAAATCAAATTCGATTAACGCTTGGAGAATAAAAACAAAAGAGAAACATTTTATCCTGAATAACAAACAACTTCTATTCGAATATCAGTGCACTGGATTTTGTTTATTTACTTCTTATTTCTGTATTCGTTATTCACAAATTTGATACGATTCATGATTTATATGAATAACGAATAAAAAAATGACTGTGCATGGTTTTTTTCAGTATTAAATCTTGCTTAGTTGAATCTTGCCTTTTTGTTCACGATCAATTTATTATTACTACATCACTTTTTTAAGACAGGATCATTTAATAACGTATGAAGTGAATAACGAATGATCGAATACAAATAACATTTTTTATTCGTAAGTAATTCAAATAATTTCTCAATCAAATAATGACCAACTCTGATGAGAATGAGAAAATTGAGAAGCAAACTAAAAGCAAACTTAGAGCAAACTAAATCAACAGAATGATAATTATAATTCGGAAGTGATTGTTGTGATTTGAAAGATAAATGGTTTTCGTTAGTACTGTCATCTGCTGGTACTTAAATCGATTTGTTTTTCGTTCCTTCCACTCTGGTATATCCGGAAGGAAAATGCATTTCTAAAAATATCTAGATCGTCACAAGACATCTGCTCGCCTAAATCTAAGACTAACGCAGGTCATGGGATGGCTCAAGATGCATAAAAGATCGAGGATCAAAAAAGAAGGCCTGCATCGTAAAAATGAACAAAAAGCCTTTCGGGTGCAACTAAACGTCGTTGCATCAAAGAAGTTCTAAACTAACCTTACCATACCCATAAACAAGATCTTGAACAACATAAAATTTATAAAAGTTTTTCTAATAGTTCTTACAAGACAGGAAAAAGTATTTCGACCTTGTTTAAAAAGTATAAATCATTTCAGTAATTAATTTTGTAGAATTAAAGCATGAGAAAGTGGGACTAATTGCGTGAGATAATATTTTTCTTTCAATGTTTGCTTAAAGCGTTCAGGATCATGCCAGGTCTGAAAAGTGAATGAAACGCTCGAGAAACAGATGAGGGCATTTAAAGATTTTAAAGCTTAGATGGTCTCAAGGATATCGGAGAAAATATTGATAGTTTTTCCCTGCATTCCAGATTCGTGAGTTTTGGATTTATTTTCTGTATCAGAATAGCCATTATACTTTTCATGAGTTCCTTATAACTTTGACAACTCTCGGATGATATGAACGATATTTGTGAGTGAAATCGAAATGAGCACAGTTGTAATGAAATAAGTGCTCATATAATTAGGTGATTTTCATAAGATGACGTGAAACTGACATTCCGTCGTGTAATAACATTACTGATTGTGAGAGTCATATCAATTATTATTATTTGCTTGTCGTTAACGTGGTGCATCAAACACTAATCATACCAGCAGGCGAGGTACATTTATCGGCAAAAGTAGAGGATAAAGGATAAGTTTGCCATCTTCTCTGCTAATGCCTCTACGGGTGGGTTGGTACGCCTGGAGGCGTGAGAGAGAAGAATCTCAAGTCGATTGAAGGCTGAAAGTGCTTAAATCCACCGCACAACATCACGACGGTTTTGTCCCGCCCCAAAGGTAATTACATACTATTTGTTGGATAGAATGCCAGTTAGACGTCTCTCGTCATCAAAAAGTGGATCCTTCGAATTGGTGCTTTGAAAGACATTCGTGCTCAAGCACAAATTGAGTTTCCTGTGAATCTATCTTTGCTATCAGTTACTTCCTTTCTCGATCGTAAAACCGAAAGAGAAAGTTACGGACGATTGGTTCTGTATTATAAATAAAGGAGTTGGTCTTCTGACTCTTCTAAGAGTTGGTCAACCGCGCGGTTAAAAGGAATCGAAAAATTAATATTTATGTTGGAATCATCGAGGGAGAAGTTTCAGTGAATATTGTGTAAAGGCATTTATTAATTAAAAATAGTAATTTTATTCTTAATTAATAAAACGAAGAAGGTTAAAATATAAACGACAATTAAAATTTTGAATTGAAATATAACAGAATACCCAACATACTTAAGTGTTGAGAATAGAAAACATCCCCGTTGACTTTGCTTCAGACCACAACAGACCACAGTTCTAAACTCAAAAAGTCACTTGGTCCTGTGGAGCTTAAACAATCGCCATCAGACAAAAGGAAAAATATGTGATTTAGTCGAGAACAATATTAAACTAGTCATGATTGACGCATAATGTGAGACCGAAACCCCTTAAATATCCCCATAAAAGGGGACACACCAAATATAGAGGATTCACCATTGTCCCCTGGGTTTTCATGGGAATTCATAACCCTTAGATGCCATCCCATCGCTTCCCAGCGTTGGCGAGCTTATTAGAAAAACTTTTCATATAAGCTGAGAATCGAAGCACGAGTTTCTTTCTGAGATGAAAAGGAAAATTGGATATTGACTACTATGGTCGATTCAATTTCAAAGCTTCAACTTCAATGTCTCAGATTTAAAATTAAAATATCGTGTTTAAGATTCATAAAGCACCGAGTCGAGTTCGTTCATTAGAGTCTAAAGTATAATATTATTCCGAAGATTATTATTGGTTGAAGTATTGTAGGAGTTTGATCTGAAAATAATGAAATCATATGCATGTGAGTTTTATCGATTTTTGGTCTATGCAGCCGTGATCGTTAATTACAACGTGTGTCAGACTAACGAAAGCTTCGTTAAAGAGATTCGATGGTCGTAAATTTTGGGATTTTGTTCGGCCACTGGTTGTAAATGAATCCAGAAAACGCGATACATATCGATCAGGATTCTATCTAGTTGGCTCTAAATGTGCCTTTATTTCAATAAATGTTCTATTATTCTTAAGAAAATAACCACAAACAATGCTGAAAAGGTATGACCTTTTTGTATTTATTTATCGATTTTTATCAGCTTAGATTCGCCCCATTTGACGGTACTCTACCTAACTTCTAAATAACCGAAGTCAGAGCCAAATTCAATTTGTAAAGGGTCAAAAATCTCCTTTTTCACACACGCTCTATTGTGTCTGGGCCATTAATAATCGAGTGAGAGTCGCCGAAATCGACTAGCAACACGTCCTCCAGAGTAAAGAGTTACGGTTCGACGGTTATCTGAACTTTGAACCCTGGGCTTTGAAATACCCCAAGGGTGGATTTAAACCAAATATGAGACAAGACCAACACAGAACGGTTTTCAAGGGTGTGAAATTTTAGTCACGTAAAAATATTTCACATCGTGCTACGAATATCTTGCTACGAAGATATATCGAAGAATATGGTGCTACGAAGTTCTTGTATGCAATACTAGCAAACCAACACGCGCGCTACGCACACGATTATTTATTTTACTTCTTACAACTTCAAGTCATTCAAAAACCAATGAAATTTCGCTGATTCAAATTATTATTGAAATAGGGACATTTCGTTAAATCACTTTTTTAGAGAGGAATTTCAAGACGTTTCTAGGAATTTTAAGGGATTTTAACAATTTTCAAGTGATTTTTACGAAATTCTAAAGATTTTTAGGATTTTCAAAACATTTCGTAGAATTTTAAGGTATCTTAGGATATTTCGCGGAATTTTAACGGAATTTGATAAGATTTCGAAGGATTTTAAGAGATTTTAAATGTTCAGAAATTCCAAGAGGATTTTAAGAATTTTTAGAGATTTTTACGAATTTTAACTTGGATTTCAAGAGATTTAATTTTAATGGTTTTTGTAGATTTTTAAGGGGTTTCAAGAGGTTTCTGGGAGTTTTAAGAAATCTTAACGAATATTAATAAGGGATTTCGAAGGTTTTTGTGAAATTTTTTTGCGCCATTAGTCTGTTTTTCTTCTTTCAACTTCAAGTCATCCAAAAGTCAATGCACACTTTTTCGATATTTTCGAGATATATGGTAATATCTCTTTAGGGGATAAAAAATCCCTCGCTTTCAGGCGAAGGGAAGATATAATGAAGTTGCTTTAGCAACGAATTTATAAAAAGATATGCTTTTTTAAGATAGGAGAAATATATATTTATAAAGGCTTTTACTTAATTAGACGGGATTAATTGCAAGGAACGCTAATAACGAAAAATACATTCCGAAATGAAAAGTAATGAGATGTGACATGCGAAGCGCGTGAAGTTACATGATTGCCTGTGATTAGTGAAAGTTATATATATAATCCACACCCTTTGTTCATAATACAATTAGCAATCGCGAAGTAACAATCAACCACTAATCTGTTGAGAATTAGTGAAATGACTAAAACACATCTATTTCCTAACTGCAATTTCGAACTTCGTTTCCTTTCCAAAGTGTCAAGACAAACTTACAAGTTGCTATGAACATTTGCTAAGATTTTGGGGTAGTTTAGAGTCAACTAAGGCGCAAATGAAATTTCATGCCTCGAAGACATGTATGAAGCAGCTCTCGAACACGTAGAGTATAGACAGAATATGATGTCATTAACCTTAAACATCGTCGCGTGATTAGAAGCGCTGCCTTTGGCCTCGACTATAACATAACCCACCCCCTTTGGGTAGAACATTTTTTTCTCACTTTAACTTCTCTTTCCCTCTCTTTCTCTCTCCCTTCTTTCCTTTACCACCAGCAGAAAAAGTCGCCTGACCATGTCTGATAAAATAAAAATAAGAGAAGCATTGCATGTGCTCAATGAAAAAGTGCGAAAAAGAGAATACATCGAGTTTGGATGTTGAATAGCCTCCCCCCCACCCCTCTCATGTTCACTTTCAGTGGCCAGAACGTTTGAATGAAATTTCCGCGCTGGTTCACTACTCATCAAACGAGTTCTCGATTCGAGGTTTACTTTTCCGGAAAAGAGGGAAGTGACACAACATTGTTCGTTCTTTATTGGCATAGGTTTCTGTTTGTTGCTCTCAATACAGAAAAATTGCACGTGCGTACAATGTGTTAAATTTTTATCATTTCAGAGGGAACGAGTTTTATTGTAGTCTCATATCGAGATGTATCAAAAAATTGTTTTTATGTTCGAAACAGTAAATCTTGCCACAGCTTGTATTTGAGTATATAGATTTTATTTCGTTTACAATCACTCTCGAAAAACTAATGCCGTCAATAAAATCTGATGTAATTTAAACCGAAAATAAAGTTTAATTACAATTTCCCGAATTGATGAAGCGCAGCAAGAAGTGATGGAAAGTCGAAATTTGATTGGTCAACTTAGTTTGGCAATGTTCTTTGCTTCGCTTACGATATAGGACGATGCGAATTGATCCAGCAGACAAAATCGCTATACTGTGTAACTTTTACCATGAAGCTCTTGACTCCTTAATAGATGAAGGCAACCTCCTGTGTAACAGGACGCAAATTACTTTCGTGAGTTTTGCAGAGCCCGAACCGTTAATAGTGTGGAGCTAATCCAATTTGGCGCACGTGTCGGAGAAAGAGAAAAGTACGAGTCTCGGGATAAGAATTTTCCCTTTCTGATGTCAGTCGGAGAGGCTGGAACTGGTACCTCGTCTCCTAGGAGAAAGAAATCTTTCGAGATTCGGACTCAGAATACGAAAACGCGAACCGCCGGAATCAGAGAATATATATAAGTATACACGAATGCAAGAACTGTGTGAGACAGGAGCTTCGTACGTGCTTTGCTGCGTCATCGAAGATGTATCTTATGTACGAGTACTCGCATCAAGTACTCCTATACATGGTGTCTTAAAAAAAAACTTGATCAAGAAGAAATCGATTCTGCCTTTTCAATATAGACAGTATTTTTTACTGAAAAGTTAATAGGCCCAATTTTACCTGAAATTTCTCAATCGAAAGAGATAAATTTATTGAGTTCGATTATTGTTAAATCAATTACAACTCGAGGCTCTTGCGGCTTTGAAAACGTAAGTCAGAAACCGCCACTGAATGACGGGCAGGTGTTGTCAGAACATAAAGACAATATATGGACTTTAATGGTACCATAAAGCTCTGACTATGAAAACCACGAATCCCACAAACGGAAATGTAAAGGCGTCGGGTTTGAAGCTCGGTTTGAAGCCCTTTCTATTATTATTTTTTAGTTTATTTTTTTTTAAGAGGAAAAGCATTCCTTTTTTTCTACAAAGAAGGGGTTCATGTTCTAACCTCGCCCAAAAGCAATAAAATTTCTTTTATTTTCTTTACAAAAACACTTTTAACGTATATTTTGATTTTATTCCGCCTCACCAGAGAAAGTGAGAACGCTCTTCATCTTCAAAGGGCACTAATTGAAATGGTGGGAACTCGGATCCAATTAAATTCGTAAGAAAATCTCTGTTATTAATTTTATAAAGATTAATTATAATTGATTTTGAGGTTTCCGATTACTCTCGTCATTACTGGAATATTCGTGAGAGATTTGTGCATTATTTACGAAAGATTTTTAAGTATTCAGATTTCAGGGAGCCACTTAATATTTAACAGTGTTGCAATCTCCCGCGGCTTTTAATTTGGTACAAAACATTGCAATATTAGCAATCTTGTTTATGGAATAAAAGACTCGGTGTGTCGTACATTGAAAGTTTTACTCGGCGGAATTGCTACAAAACCTGTTTCAAAGAAGGAAACATAATTTCACCTCGCTTTATTTTGCGGCACGAATCTCCTATGGGAAAAGAAAGAGCTTATAATCATACAAGACTTGAATCAACCTTTGAGAAGCTGATGCTTTGCTGCAGATCAAAATAAGAAGAGGCACATGCACGTGCACTGCAATCAGTAATGTTTTCTCGAACTGATGATAATTTTTAATCAGGTTTTCTTCCATTCAGAATTTTAAGAGATTTCAATCGATTTTAGCGAATTTCGAGAAACTTCGAAAGACTTTAAGTGATTTTAATGAAGTTGAAGGTATTTCAAAAAAATTCAGAAGAATTTAAGAATTTTCTCCAGAAAAGGAACAAATTCAATAATTCGTTTCTTACAACTTTCTGGATTTCCTTTTCAATTGTCCCCCATGGCATTCGCGACGAGGTTTTTTGCGATTGTTCTTCCCCACGACTTGGATCACTTTTCCCCAGAATTCCCAGGGTTGTCGGAGGATCGAATCGCATTTTCACGACCATGTCAGAGAAACCAGCCACGGTTTCTTCTGGTTGCAATCACGTTTGGTTTTGTCACGGTCCTTGCTCTTGGCTGGTCAGGCTACTGAACTCGTGATATCCAACGCAAGAAGTAAGAACGGAGGCAACTGGCAAAGAGTCTTTACTCGTGGCCATGACGAGTGACGTGTATCCGGTATATAAAGCATAAGCTGCTAAGGTATCGACATCAACATCCTCGTCCTCGTATCTCGCCCCGTCGACAGCAGACCTGTTACTGAGAAATTTCACTGAAAAAGTGAGTCCGGTCTTTGCGATTATCTTCAAGAACCCAGTTGTCGCATCTAGAAACCTTATACGCCAAGTTACGCGGCACTCGCAACCTTTTCGGACGTAGTACCTTCATGGTATTCCATGAAATACATGTTTCAAGAAATAAATGCTTTTTTTGGCAGAAAAAAGTATAGATATTATGTATTTCTTTAATGGGACTTGTGCACTTGTGCACTAATAGTCTAATACTCCTTATGACGTGCAAGAAGCCTGAATAGTGAGATGGCACGTGTTAAAATTTCCTTTGTATCCAGAGAATGTTTGTTGAGGATGAGAAGCCATGAAGGTTGACTTTCACAATACATTCGAATTACTAAAGTCAAATCATTACTGACGCATTGAACATACAGTTTACCAATATCAAACGCCAGAGTCTTGACTTTGAACAGTAAACACATTTTATTGGAACAAATTTCGATTGTCAGCTTTGCCTTAATTACAAAGAAAACGACATATCTTTATAACAATGATACCACAAGTAGAACTGAAAAAAAACGAATACGTAAAGATAAGATACTCATTTTCTAGATTGGATTGTTAGCTGACAAATCTGACAATAGAGAGATAAACAAGTAGTTTGTCGATAAATTGGATGATCACTTCAATTAGCAGATCAGACACTTTTTCTTTCCAAAGAAATAAATTGTGCTCCTTTAATTAAACTCACAACTTTGGGCTGATGTGCAAAAAAGTAAATCTGACAAATCGACGGCAGATTTTATCTCTGTTAATCCCGTTTGCAAATAGTCCCTTAGCCTAATCTCCCTGCATAATGGACCTCGAAAGCTCTCTGGATAAAACCCACTCGAAATGCATTCTACGTTTTACCCTCGGCGGATGTTGCATGATGCATCCAACATAAAGGTTGCTTTGTAGACTACGAATAATGTATATGTACAATAGGTCTATATGATGCACATAGAGCGTGTGTTGCAAAAATTAGAACACCCCACTTGTCGCTTGTCAATAGATGATCAAACAAAAAACTTAAAAAAACAATTTTTAGTATAACTATCAATCCTATATTCCTATCTTAAAAAAGTGGTGTAACGAAATGTCTCGAAAATCTCGCATACATTGTTGTTGCAAACCTGATTGGCT
>JAUESH010000024.1:4807878-4844862 GCA_032275165.1 Synergus magnus | reverse complement strand
TGTCTCGAAAATCTCGCATACATTGTTGTTGCAAACCTGATTGGCTTTTGAATGACTTGAAGTTGAAAGAAGAAAAAGAAAATCATGGCGCAAAAAAAATTCACGAAAACGTTCGTAATTCCTTATTGAAATTCGTTAATATTTCCTAAAACTCCCAGAAACCTCTTGAAATCCAAGTTAAAATTCGCAAAAATCTGGCTGAATTTGATTTAATATTTTGATTCCAATTATGCACTCTTTACTACTTCTGGTATCAGTAAAACAACATCATGGTGTAAAATTGCATACACATAGGTTTTGAATGAACTATGATGAGACTTCGAAAAGCGTTAGGGGCGTTCTTTTTTTTCACCACTTTGAGTATTATACTGTATTCTATTATACGATCCACTTGAATATAATGCGAATACGAGAAGGTCGCTCAGGTACATCACAACAAGAACAGATGTTTGAGATTTCCGTCCGTGAGTGAGCCCTCGATTCGCCATTGTCAGTCAAAAATGATGTTGCGGTTTGCAGCACAGGATTGAATGAGACCAAATTGACAGTGAACGCTAGCAAAATTATGCGATCTCTTGTTCTCTTCTTCTGCAAAACGATTGCACATGTCCTCATATCGAAATGATTTTTGTCGGGGGGATTAGAGTTATGGCTAGGGTAAATCCTAAACCTCTACTTAATTTGAAGAATTCGATTACAATATGAGAGTAGATTTTCCTTTCAAGGAAAAAATTTTCGAGATTAATTTCCTCTCCCATTATTGTTCAGGAGAGGCAATAATTCGGATTGTTGATTAAATGCTGTCAGAGAGAGAAAGAGATACAGAGAAAGAGGGAGAGAGAACTACAGATTAAGAGACAGCTTTATGAGGAGCGTGCATAACCGATTGAAACCTGGTTAACATTCTTATCTATATGGATAATGAGAATTGCACAGTGAGTGAGCATGTAAAATGTGATCAGTTATAAACGACATTGATCATTTGCAACCACTCACGCAGTGATTCTCAATAAATAATTCATGACAATCTAAAATGGATTATAATATCATTATTACCTACAAAATATCTTATTTATCTAAATCATGATTTTCAATTCCCAAGATAAGCTTACGTTAAACTCTTTTAAAATCATTACAATGATGTTCTTAGAAGTATTATGAGAATCAGCACTAAATGCATTTGATGGTGTTTTATTTCAATTAAATTTCATTCGAACTGCGGTTGCTAACTGCATCCGGATATTCTGCAACATAATATTACTGTCAGCAATTTAATCCCGCTCATCTCAGAACCGTCAGCAGGATTTCAAGTCTGTTTTGGAATCTCCTCAATGTGACTCAGACATTGTGCCTGATGAAATAATTATAGATGGCTGGGGAATAAATTGTTGCGCAGCTGAATCTAACTTTTCCTGTCTACAGGGCTGCCCTAGTAAAAGTAAAATTTCTAGGAAATTTGCGAAATTTTCAGGAATTTTAAGGGATTTTAAAGTCTTTCGTGGATTTTTAAACAATTTTAAGAAGCCTGTAAGAATTTTAGGAAGTTTTGACATTTTTTAAGTGATTTTAAAGAATCTTAATATTCTTCATATAATTTTAAAAAATTTAAAGATGATTTTGATTTTTAAAAGATTTTGAGGAATTTCAAAGGATTTTAAGAGATTTGCATATTTTTGAGAAAAAATTTGGAGTCTAATACGTTTAAAAATGCTAAAATGACCTTTTCCTTTTAAAAAGTGACTAAAAAGTGATTTGCAAAAAAAAGTGACTGAAAGTGACTGTGTGGCAGCCCTGTCTCTAAAAAAAAGTGATGTAACGAAATGGCTCGAAAATTTCGCATCCATTGTTGTTTCAAAACTAGTTGGTTTGCTAGTGAAAATAAATTATAATTGATTGCAAAATGACCCAGCTTGTCGGTAGGTCAATTTTCCCTCATGTAAAAGTATCGAGTGATCAGGGCGGTAACAATGATCAAAGTAGAGAAGCATGTGAGCATGAATGCGAAGGTAGAGAGGAGAAATACAACACCAGTTAATTTTTAAGGACAAGGTGCATGTCAGAATGAATTAGGTGCATTGCAAAATCGATTGTATCCGGCAGGAGTGACATAGGTGGATGAAAAAGTATGTATGTTCTATGCCTGCTCAAGCACACATGAGAAATGTCCATGGGGAAACCCTCCCCATACTTTCACCCCCAAACAAACCAGATACTCCCGCACAACATATGTTATGTGGTTCCAGTGCCACCCGCTTACTGATCATTCATCGTTTGCATTTATATATCAAACTGAAGCTCAGAGTCCCGCCTTGACCATTGCAAATCAGGACTGCCTCAAAGAGGATTAAGAAATCCTCGGTTTTAAGAGGATCAAGTCAGATCAGAATATAATCAGACTAAAAGCGAAGAACATCCTCAATATGTATTTCTCTGCCAACGTATTTCATGTTAAATTTATTAGTCATTAAATTTATTCATGGGTAATCAATTTTCTATTAAACCTAGTGGCTATTGCATAATTTCTATTAAACTCTTGATGATCGTTTAACAATGGTATAAAGTTTTCATGACATCAAACGCTATTCTTTAGTATCTAAACGTTACGAACAAATTCAGGTTTATTTTCAAAGGCACACTCGCTGAATTATGAAGAATGCTGAAGTGTCAGCTTTACAGAAATACTTTGTACTATCATAGCTGATATTTCACATGGCTTCCACGTACGTTGGGTGATATTCTTGTCAGCAATGTACTAATGTTAGAAACTGAACTATGAATAGGTAAATAGGAAGTAAACGTTGCCCAGTAGGCCAGTCGGTCTCGAATCTCTGCCAAAATATCTGAGCACGTTGACAGAAGAAAAAAACCAAAAATTAAAAAAAAAGGATAAGAATTTCCAAAAGTGTATAAAAAATAATTTGTAGTTGTACTTAAAATGATCTGAATCTTCAAACAGATGAATATGCAAACTTGTAATAAGAAGTATTAGAAATTATATATTTAAAGTACTAAAAGTCTCAAGGTTAGGAATTTTGAGACTTTGAGGCTGGAAGTGTTCTTTTAGAATATCAATTTCAAGGACTTTCTATGTAATTCTCTCCTATAGAGAAACGATTCCAACCCAAAAGTTGGTAAGCAAAATTATTCTGGAACACGTTTCAGATTAATTTCTCAGATATACAGCTAATAGAGGACATGTGGGTGGATCTACAACTATGTATATGTGTAATGCTCAGCACGTTAAGTATAATCACAATGGAGCTTCCTCTACCTTGTAATTTGTATCTGTTTCACGTCCTACAAGTACATTGACCAAAGATTTGATCAGACTGAGCTACAAATTAAAAACTAAAGGAAAATTTTTAGTACGATTGATAATATTCAAGAAAATAATATTCCTTAACATCATAAAATAATAAATACTGTTTCAATGAAGCCATAAAATAAAATATAGCCAGATGTATAATTTTAGTAAGAGCTTTTCAAGTAAGTTAGCACATGAGTGATTTTCTACAAAGATACGTGACTCGAAAACATGAAGGTCGAGTCAAATTAATGACACGTGAACCCTCATAAAGGCCTTGTCTAATGGCACTTTGGCTATTAATAATTAAGATGAATTAATTGACCTAAGGCACTGCAGTTTACATGTAATTCTAGATAAAAAGCTTCCGATATGCATGCATTCCGGACTTCCTTCTGCGAGAAGCTCTTCAACTACTTCCGTTTCCGTAAACCAAGAGCTTCCTGTCTATCCTCCACCAATGTGTAACAACATTTTCACTGGTTTTTCAGTTGAATGCAAATGTTTATCGTACTATCCATATATCATATATCATTTTGTGGAATTTTAAGGAAAATCAAGGAATATCAAGTTATTTTACGAAATTTAAATGCATGATATATACAGAATTTAGTTATATCAGATTATGTATTTAGTTATAAAAAAATTAATTATTTAGCTTATAAAAAAGGTAATCCTATCTGAAATAGCACACGAATGTACTTCTGAGCGTAAAACATTTAATTTTAATCTACTTTGTCGATGGCTTCTCAAGCAATCATGTTTTCTCGTAATTTATTACACAATTTCTGGTCCATAAAATTAAAAGGGAGCCAACGAGATAACGATGCTAAACGATCCTGTACCCAGCAACGGACGGACAAATAATTTTTTGCAAACGATCGCATTGGCACTCGTTCGATCCACGTACGTGCGTACATTCAATCGAAAAAACCGTGCACTCGTATAAAACACTGTATGTCCCCAATATAATTTCATAAAAATATTCTTTCTGAATTATTCGAGTATTTTTTTAGTAAAAAGGGGAAAATTTAAAAATCTGGCTTGAGCTTTCAAATGAATTGATATATTCTTTTCGACTTAAAAAGGGTGTCTACTAAATTCTTCCCACGAAATTCCCGCATTTTTTCCCGCTTATAAATATAAGGTCCCTCTTACGATAGAATCATCATATACAATGAATAAAAGGTACAAATAATACATTTTAAATTATATTTACCTCCACCAAACTGCGTCCATTGCAAGATCGCTATTCTAGCAGCTGTGGCCTCCAATATCCACTGGTTCAGGATAGTAATATCACACTTTCACTTTTTTTGAATCTAGAAGAACCTAAAAAGATAAAAGAATGTTATTTTGTGTTTAATAAGTCAATTTAGTTTGGCGAATTTGGTTATAATTGGAAGCTAGAGGGATAAATCAGAAAAGATTTAATTTAATACATAGTTTTTAAAATCAAAAAGTACATATATCTAAATTAAAAAGCATCTAAAAATACCAGAAAAATAATTTCAGGATTATTCGATTATGTATTTTTCTTGCACCACTAAAAAATTCACTCCTACTCATGAGATTCAATCGTACTATCGTGAAATTTTTTTGCGCCATTAGTTTGTTTTTCTTCTTTCAACTTCAAGTCATTCAAAAGCCAGTCAGGTTTGCAGCAACAATGTATGCGAGATTTTCGAGACATTTCGTTACACCACTTTTTTAAAATAGGATATTTATCAAGTCAATTCCCGGTCAATTCTCGGATTTCCTTAAATTCCCGCACAGTAGACACCCTTTTGTGATGTGCACCAGCGCGTCATGAATTGGTTACTCAAGAGTTCAGTCAGTCACCTTAGTCCTGGGATGAGATTACCATACCTGCAGTCTCCTCTGAGCTTAAAAACGTTGCGCAACTTTCAACCCACAATACACATATAATAACGACCAAGGTTCGAAGACCGTAAGTCGAAAGACCTAACACAGGTTTATATGTCCATATAAATATATCGCTCATACATATATATGCAGTTGAGAAGTGAGTGCAGCCAAATATGGATCTTTGCATGACTTTCTGTGTATTCGCACATTACACTCTTATGCGAAAGTCCCGGCCCCCCTTCCTTCCTTCACTTGAAAATCTAGGTTGCCGGGCAAAGAGAATCACTTCGAGACAGACGTTCATAAACTTTGCCCAACCCCTGTTTGCTGACTCTTTTGAAACGACAAAAAAGAGCACATGCTTGATTGCGTTATTTGAAGTTATGGGAATTAAAAATTTATGCCTGCTTTGGCGAAATGATGGAAAATTAAATTAAATGACCAAATTGGAGATAAATGATTTTGAAAAAATAAATTAAATTTTCAAGGTTTCAACTTCGCTTGCAGTTTAGTTGTATTCAAAATAATCATTTGAATTCAAATGGACCATGAAAGCGATTTTTTTGCATGTTTACCCAACTGATTAAACCACATTGGCAGTAAATTCGAGTAACTGCAAGGGTAACATAACAAAATAATGCACCAAAAGAACGAGATTTTTGCCGCTCAAGCGTAACCATCACATCTGCCACCTGGTTTATCTTTCTGTGTTCTTTTTTAATCGGATCCCCTACCAAAAGGTGGAAAGTGTGTACATATGGATAGGAAGGGTTGAGGACGAAGATTGAAGTTGTGTTGGCAGCTCCATCGCCAAATGGAGCTGGTGGTCAGCTGCTCTCAACTTGCTATATGCAAAATCGACTACCCGCTGGGACTGGATTTTCGACGAAGGAGAAAAAACGAGAAAAGGAAAGAAAGGGTTGTGGCAGATCCAACAGGGAGTTGGTGAATCCCCCTTCATTAATTACAGTGCACCGTTTCATCCGCCTCACAAAAAACTATTCTCTTTTCAATGACAAGTACAGAATTATGAAGATAAAGTGCTATTAAAAAAAGTGGCTTTGCGATAAAAATTCTTCTTTTGCTGAAGTGGATTAAAGTGATAATAAAAGTGTGGCAGTAATTACGTGTAAAAAATTTCACATTTTTTAATTTCAAACTTAAATATGCTAAAACATGCTACTTTGCACTTAAACACTATGCCGAGAATTTTAAAACATCGTCTAACTAATATGCAAATTAGCCATCTGTGTCCACAATAATTTTATGGAGGAAGCGAATAAATCTACTTGAAAGGAAAAATATTCCCGGATGAGGGAACTATTTTGTTTACTTAGGCTCAAACGAAACTCTCGCGAGAATTTGCTAGCCGTTGTTCACAATGATTTTTAGAAACGGCAATTTCTCTAAAAAAAATTATTGCTTTCAACTATATAACGACACCATTTGCGAAATTGACTTCACAAACAAATGGTGTCGTTCCTGTCACTCATACAAGTCAATTTGTCTGACAAGATTTATTTATTGACACAGTTGTACGAGTTTCACATTATTCTAACTGCCATCGTATTCTGCTATTCTTTTATTGAAAATCAGGGAGAGAGAAAGAGAGAGAAAGGGAGAGAAAAAGAACAGCCCCTTTCTGCGAAACAACCCATCAATTCGTGACCGACAGGTACCCCATATGTAAGTATGCGTTGAGGTCCATGGGATCAACGTGCTCTCTCGGTATTTCACAAGGATGCAGTTCTGTTCTCCAGCATGCACGAACCGGACGAATGATTCGGACCACCTCCTGAGAAGTATGGGAATGGAACACCATTGATATCATCACAGGATAGAGGCTAAAATAACACGTTTCGCTGAATCGACTTTCCTTCTCGAAAAGTAAAATCGCCAATCGTCTCACTATTATTGTTATACATACGTTGTTTTTACTTCAGATTGTCAAACATATTCAATTTAAGATAGGTACCGAAATTAAAAAAGAAAAATTGAAGTAAAAATTCCCTCTTATCCTATCTTAAAAAAGTGGTGTAAGGAAATGTCTCGTAAATCTCGCATACATTGTTGTTGCAAACCTGATTGGCTTTTGAATGACTTGAAGTTGAAAGAAGAAAAACAAACTAATGGCGCAAAAAAATTTCGCGAAAACCTTCGAAATCCTTTATTACTGTTTGTTAAGATTTCTTAAAACTCCCAGAAACCTCTTAAAATCCCTTAAAAATTCACAAAAACAATTAACCCAAGATAGTCACACCTCATGAGAATTACGTAACAGTCACATGGGGTGTGTCACGCCCCAATGATTTTATAACACTCCAGAATTTTGCAGAATTATTTTGGGGGTTTTAGAAATCCTAAAAATCTTTAGAATTTCGTAAAAATCACTTGAAAATTGTCAAAATCTTTTAAAATTCTTAGAAACATCTTGAAATTCCTCTCTAAAAAAAGTGATGTAACGAAATGTCCCTAAAATCTCGCATACATTGTTGTTGCAAACCTGATTAGCTATTGAATGACTTGAAGTTGTAAGAAGGAAAACAAAATAATCGCGCGCGTGTTGGTTTCTTAGTATCATAAAATTTCAATGGAAATTAATAAAGTTTTTCTGACCCTCTGACTTAAATCCTTAAATTCCAACCACTTACCAAAACATAAAAAAGTCTCCTATAAAAAAGGTGAATATCTCACTTTCGCGTGCTTAAGTGCCATTTTTTTAGTACATCTTCTCGAGTTGTTTTTTGCTCATCCTCGTCATTTATCGTGCGTTAACGAGAAACCATCATTGGTCGGAAACACGACGTGCAGAAGAGCAAATGCGCCGCATCTCATAATAAATTCCACACACGTATGTGCAACCCTACACATATACAAAAGTACGCGTGTACTTAACTTCTTCCCAGAGGTAGAACCGATTGCAAAAGGCACAAGATATACCGAATAAGGGAATCGCTCGTGAGACAAGTGTGCAACCAGAGACGGGATGACCGATGAACTCGAGTTCACCGACCCACACCATAAATTTAGATTCCAAAATCAACAAATTTTCAACTCTCATAGTAATTTCATTTTGAACTTTCATTTTTGGTAATTAAATTATAAAACACAATCAACTGCAACGAATGTTCTCAATTCGATGCAGTAATTCTGAATTTTATTGTTCGCGGTTCAATTGGAAATTCGAAACCTGATTGGATATCTCTTGATACGCGTTTCTTGGTTCAACTTTATATTCAACAAAACAGGTGCTCTAAATTAAATTTAATTCCTCAAATATGATGAGGGGCTGGCAAATATATTAGTGTTGATGTATAATACTTATTTTATGAATATTTTTCGTTGGCACCTTTTTATATTTTAATTTATCTTTTTAATTTGCCCAGCACGATCTGAAGGTATAATCTATATGCAACGTTATCCATTCATCGTGAATTTTATTATGAAAAATAAATCAGGAAACTTGATACAGAAGGCCTTTCTTGTAATTCTTCCAGGGGGTCGTTCTTACAAGACGTTTTCGCGCACAGTTCGTACTCACGTGATTTGCATAACGGATCTTCTTCGTGCCGTAATATGATCAAAATTGAACCTTTTCCCGTTGACAAACAATCAAATTTGCACGAATTTACGAGCCCGTGAGATAATTTCCATCCAGGTTTCGAATTTCAATGATTCGCTTTCGCCATTTGCATAAAACGCCGCTAACGTGTATTGCAAACCGGTACAATTTGCGTTTATTGGTCGACAAATATTGCATATGTAGACTGCAGGGCTCGTGTCTTTTTTTTCACGTTGCAAGTATGTTACTTCCATCGAAGTCTCGAATTTCAAATCAGAACTACAAAGTGTAGAAAGTTATAAAATGATTCGCTGTAAATGAAGTGAAAATTTGAAGAGAGTAATTTACATCAAGAGTGAGATACTTTCCAAGAAGTAAAAGACGTGAATTATTATAGGACGTCCGTATATTAAAATGTAGATTGCACGTTTCTATTATAGTGCTGCATTAAATGATCGATAAAAATGAGGACAGCTATACAAAATCTACGAAGTTTACGAGATCTAACATGAACTAAAATCGAGGAATCGTGAGAATTGACAGATTTCATTGAACTAAAAGAAGTTCTTCCTGTGTAGTAAAACCTAAGAACATTATGGTGGGCGAACAAGTTCTCTTTGGCGAGGGTAGGTAACCAATAAATTTATGCAATTCGTAAAACAGATTTTTATACAAATTGCTAGAATTTATGCAATAATAAAGATGCATTTTTACAAAGACTTGTTATCAATTTATGATGTCGTAAAGTTAGACACTATACTCTTTTCAAAATCCAAGAATTGTACTTTTTTTCTGAACAAAAGATCTCCTTAACGTTTTCATTTACATATTGAATTTTGGAATTTCGAGAAAAACTTTACGGTATATATTTTAGAATATATGAATACAGAATAATTGTCTGAAACATTCGTGGCTGACCAATGAGTATAAATCATTGAAATCACGTGTGTACGTATCCGTGTACGAAAGACTGCCTGCGGTTTTAACCGCAGCAACACATTTTACGGTACGAAAAAAGTTACGACTATAAACCGTGATTGAAATCGATCTGTGACTTTATAGTGAACTAGGATACCTATGTGTTCTAATCGAAGATGTAAATATTGAACTACTCAGATTTAACGATACAATTGCAGGGTTTATGTACTTTCGAAGTAATAATATGCAGAAATGAGAACTGTAGCTTCCAGTAATGGTTATTCGCACCATCAGTGATATACTAAAATATTTGCTTCCTAATGAAGACATTAGATAGGCTTCTAGGAAGAGTACACGAATTAACATAAACTTCGATTTTATGCAGGAAACTTCATTCTTATGCCATGTTGTGGTACCAGCACCAGCATGCCATTAGTTGTATTCACACGCGCGTGTGTGGAGTAACATATGTGAAGAATCCAGGCGGGGTGTAGTGCTCGTAAACGTGTCAGTGCAGTAATTAGCAAAGGCACGAAACACGGCGTAGTGTCGCCACTGATTGTTTCTGGTAAAGCTGTATTTGTACGGATCGAGTTGTAAAGTACCTCAGAGATCGATCAGAGAAATCGAAATGGAGACACTAATCACCAACTTGCCCTGTGACCGGAAACGACCTAAGCAGACTATTAACTCCTCCGATACTATCAGTAAACTCGAAAGTGCTGGTATCTGCACGAGCACATGCACTTTATTTTTAGAAAATAAATATAGAATCGAATTCTGTATTTTAAGATTTTTAATATGCAGATTGAAAATTTCAATCTAGCACATTTAGCAAAATATAGAGAGAGTAATTTCACAGTCAAACAGACGATAACTGAAACCCATAAAGCAGCTCACAAGCATAAGGGAGAAATTCACCCTACGGCATCTTATCAATTTTCGTACATGGTTGTCACGATGAAGATAATCTACTTATGTAACGTACTGCCGTTTAACTTGGCATTAATTTTGAACTTGCGTAAATCCAAGCGAGTCTATTAATTTTAGTTGCAAAGAATGCGTAAAAAATAAATTAATATCAGTAGACACCGAGGTAGACACCCTGTTTACCTTCTCAAGTTTACATTTCATATCTTAAAAAAGTGGTGTAACGAAATGTCTCGAAAATCTCGCATACATTGTTGTTGCAAACCTGATTGGATTTTCAATGACTTGATGTTATAAGAAAAAAAAAATAAATAATCGCGCACGTGTTGGTTTGCTCTTAAAATTTCACGAAAACCTTCGAAATCTTTTTAAATTCTACAAAATCTTTTGAAAATCATAAAAATCTTTCGAAATCCCTCAATCCCCTGAAATTACTTAAAATTATTAGAAATGTCATAAAATTCCACAAAATCTTTTAAAAATAATAAAAATCACTTGAGTTCTCTTAAAATTCATCGGAACACGAAAATATTTGAGATCGCTTAAAACTCCTCGAGACCCTTTGAAATTTATTAAAATTTCTTAGAATTCTTAAAAATCTCTTAAAATTTTGATGAATTTCTTTAAAATTGCGCGAAATGTACTGAAATACCTTAAAATTCTACGAAATCTTTTAATAATCCTAAAAATCTTTTGAATTTCGTAAAAATCACTTAAAAATCGTAAAAATCCCTCAAAATTCCTAGAAACTTCTTGAAATTCCTCTCTAAAAAAGTGATGTAACGAAATGTCTCTAGTTTGCTAGTCTTGATAAATAGTGCCTTTCATTAAGTGAAATACATGACTCTAATTACGACGATAAATCCAAAACTTTGGTGAAATGGATTAAAAACCTAAGAAATAATAGAACGTATACGAAAGAGGATGCGAGTGCCAAGGCGTTATTTGAGAATATAATCTGAAAGAACGGAGAACGAACAAGAACTCACTAGATGAAATATAGCGGATGAAAACCTCTCATAACCTACACGCTTTTCTACGAGCGCATCCAAGGGACTAAGGCATTAAACTTTTGAAATTCTACGTCGTCACTTGGCTAGAAGATTTACGAGAGATGAAGATCGTGATTTCCTTGCGGATCTTCGATACGCGGCACGTCTTCAGCTGTTATATTGGTCCCTGGTATTTCTTTTGATATTACGGCTGACGGATACCGCAAATAAGTAGTCGGAAGACTTGAAGGGTAGCTTTTTAATGCAAATTGCAGGGCCAGCTGTGGACAAAGAAAGAAAAATTGCTACCGTCTTACATGCTTTCTCTACCTTCTCCTTATTTTGGCAGTTCTTCGACCTTAAAACGGAAAAATATATTTGGATACTCTCCAACGTAAATTCCGCATCGTTCTTCCCTTTGAAGTTTGATTTAAACTTATGCAAGTTTTGTCACCTATTTTTTTTTTCACTTCTTCGAAAAGCAAGCATTAGATTTTTTCAATACGTAATCTCTCTTCTAAATTAGTTATTTTAATTAAATCATTATTATAAAAAAGTGGTTGCAATTATTTAACAGTGATTATAATTAACACTTTTCAAATTACATTCAAGTTATTTTTTTGGTTACCATCTCGTTCTAGACTTGATGAGATTCCGTCTGGGGTAATTATAGCCTCGATAAAAGAGGTGTTGGGTTAAAATCTCTAAGGCTTAAAGGCCATCAAGGTATGCGTCCCTGGACCAATAAGACTGGCAAAACTCCAACCACAGGAATACGAATCGTAAAAGCGCACTGAAGCCTTCTCCATCGTCCATAGCATTCTAAACTTGGAGGAAAGTAAGAATCTGAACGTTAAGGTACCTTTACGACTCTCGTTATTAGAAAAACGCATCCTAACAGGTTTCTTTTTTTTTTTCTTTTTTTTCTAATCAACCCTCAAGATTACGCCGCACCTGGCCAAATTATATAGGGTTATTGAATTCCTCTCGTCATATTTCTACCTTACACAAACTCATTCAAGGTCGCTCGTGTGAGGTAAAAGTAAGAGTTTCATTAAGCAAGCAACTAATCTTTTTTGCCCCATTTCTTAGTACCTGTCTTTACGGTTATATAATTATACTCCATACATGCTTCGAACAGCTTTCTGACACTGAAAGAGTATCAAATTGTAGCCTATTTAATTAAACCATTTCTGATGATTTATTGACTCTTGAAAAAAAATTTGAATTATTTATTAAGAAATGAAGGATATACATATCTGAAGAAGCAACCTGCGGGAAATAACGTTAAGACATTCATGAACACCTTGAAATTCTCAGAGGACCATAAGGGTTCTGAGATGATGTTGGAAGGTCTGAAGAATTTCGCGATATTACTTTTGAATAATAGACTGGAAGGGGGAAAGAGAATCAGGGAAAAGGATATTGGCATAAGCCCAAAGCTAAAGCACTGCGGCTGATATGTAAAAACGAATAAGGGTGGCGGTGCAACGACGTATGAGTTTATTGCCACTGGATGGAATCCAAATAACTTAACGTTTCGACGGCGTCTGCCCTATCTGATGAGACAGTTTCCTTTCCTATTCTCTCAAAAGAAACTGACGCTCCTTCATCTCCCTGACACTCCGTAAAAAACTGGATCTAGACAAATCGTTGTCTGTCAGACATACTATATCTTATCTACAACCTAGTCTATGTTATTTTCTCATAAACCCTCTTAGACAATTGCAGTCTGTTCCACAAGAAAGAGTACGGCAAAAATCTATGAAAACTATAACCAGAAATAAATTATTATTATGTATACTTTAAAAGAGGAGAATTTACTCTCAGACGAAAAGTCGAAGACATGGTTATATCTCTTTTTACACGCTTCAAATCACATTGAAATTGTTTAGTTAATTTTATAACTAAAATCATTTAAATTTTATTCAACTTACTGTTGCTCAGATCAAAATCATTTTTAAAATTTTGAACAATCATGGACATAATGTACCGACTATTTAACCATCAGTGCATGAAAATCTCACCTAAAAAAGTGATGTTACCAATATATCGAACACATTGTTGTCAAAAACCTAATTGGTGTTTTGGAAATTGCGCGAATTTCTGTGAATGTATCGAATTTGAAAACTATCTTCAGACTATTTTCGTTGTCAAAACCATTGTTGTCAAAAAGATTATATTAAAACAGAGAATACGAATTTTACGGAATGTATTGAAATTTTAGAAATATTAAAGGATTTCACGGTATTATTAGTTATTATTATTATTATTATTATTATTATTATTAGTTATATTTCATTATTTCATTTAGTAGTTTTCAACTTTTCACTAAAGTTTTAGTCAAAAATGACTAACAATTAGTAGAATTTTTCATTAAAGTAAATTAGTGACCGACTTTTCACTAATTCAGATTTAGAGAGCTGAATCTTTTTGGCAAAAACAAGAAATTAATCGCGTGCAAAGCGCGCGGATCATAGTTGCTAGTTAATTAAAATTGCAGTATTAAAGAAATATACAAAAAAATACAAAAATTAATAATAATAAAATTCATATAGTTTATTGTATCTAAGATTATTTTTCTTTTTGTTTCAGGTACGTACCTCATGTTCTTATTTCCATACCTTCTAGCAGCAGGAGGTAACGTTATACGTACTATTATTTTCTTATTTTTCGTTTTATTTGGTTTGAAGGCATAAGATTGAATCTTAGAAAAGCTTTATGAATCTTAATAGCAAATATGGTGGTGACATACCGTCGTTCATGCCAATGGGAACAAGATATTTTAGTTTCGATACGTGCCTTAGGCTTGGTTTTCAGTATGATTCATAGAAAGAATTCTAATCTCGGTCGTGCGTTGCGTTTAATGCCTTCTGAAGTACTACAAGCTCTGTCTGGCAAAACCGAAGGAAAAAAAGTTAAGAGGAGCATATTTTTTCTTTCTTTATTCAATTAGGAAATTAAAATTTCCGCTAGAGAGCTCAAAAAATCCCATTTCGATTAAATTAAATGCTTCTGAGAAAATATCCTTTTTCTTTAAAATTACATCTCTCCATTTCATTTTCCCATACTTTCTTCGCTCTCATATTTCCCTAAAAGAGATAGTGGAGAAAAATAGAGAGAACTATTCTTAATTGAAAAAGTGTACATATAAAATATTCTTTTCATCACTTAATTTAATTTGCGAGAATGTGTTTAAATATCCGAAATACATTCCGAAGCTTTCAAAATTCGCTTACGGCTCCATATGAAATTATCTTTTGCGGACAGGAGTTTATTTAGAATGTACTCAACCGTTGGATATATCGCACATAGTTTAAAATGGATTGCCACTCTTGGGGTTGCTTAACCTACCCTTGAGGTTTATAGTTGCTCGATCCTTTTGCAGATTACTGAGTATTTATATACAACGCCAGAAAGACATACGACTTCAAGTCTTGCGCAAACATAATCAAGATACATAAAATGCAGTCACTCCGAATTTATACGCACTTAAAAAACACTTAGATTTACATGAATCAAGAACCTAATCTGTAGTGGTTCAAATAAATTCAATTTGCATTCCAATATTTAATTTAAATAAGTAATCTTGCTGGGTTGTCATGTTGGTGTCATATATATAGTATAGGTAATTATTAAAAGAATGAAAACTTAAATTTTGCTCTCAAGTCGCCACTATGATTATGTTACTACTGGGGAATATTTCCTTTTGAAGTTATAACATTTTGTTTCCAAAATCTGTAGAAAGAAAAATATTTTTTCAGAAAGGCGGATTCTTGGTAGCTTTTCAGTTCTATTTTTTTTCTAGCCTAATGGCCACATCAACGTAAAGCTGTCTTCCTCGCCAAAAAGTGAAGAAAAGCAACATTACTGTATTGCTGCACTGCTGCAGAAAATAAGTGCAGTTTCGGTACTACTTTTAGAACTTTGTACGAGAAGACAAAGGGTGGGACACTCACCAGAGGTGCTGTTCAATCTTACTTTTTGGCTTGAGTGTTCAGGGTCTAGGTTTTAAATATATCCCAAAAGGGATGCTGCTGTCAGCTGCACCCACTAACCATTACACCAAAATAGCAATCCTGTCTTGATATTTTCGGAGGTCATAAAGGCGATTAGCCGTCAAAATAAAATTATTCCAGCGGTGAACATTCGCACTGAACTTTCTGAGGGTATGGAGAACTCATGATATTTTTGGAACCAAGTGTCTAGTATTTTTAGAATACATTTACGAAAATAATTTTATGTATTAAGAATTTCAATTTCCGTTCGCGAATAGATAAATAGATAACAGGGTATCCAGTGAAGACATGTGATAAAATTCCCGAACATTTCCCGCAGACTTTTTCAAAATTCCCGTACATATTATATCGGACCAAAGTTCTTAAACGCGAAAATTTTTATTTATTTCCCTGCAGAAATTTACCCGGCATTACCCAGGATTTTAAGAGATTTCATAGAATTTAAAGGAATTTTAAAGAGACTTTAAAGAATTGCAAGATATTTTAGATGATTTTAAGGAATTTCAAGTGTTCAAAAATCCTTTTAGGTTCCTTAAAATCTCTTGAAATCCCTTAAAATTCCTTAAAGTTCCTTAAAACAAAATGAAATTCCTTAAAGTCATTTGAAATATCTTAAAATTCCGTGCAACACCGAGTAAATTTCTCTTAGTAAATAAATAAAAATAAAATGTTTTTGGAAATTTTTTTCTATATTCTTAACCCAAATAAATGTCAAAAAAAAAAAAAAATAAATAAAAAAAAAAAGTTCCTCAGACTAGACGACGGAAAGTTCAACCTAATATAAAAATGGGAATTCTTATAAACATAAAATATATACATAATAAAACTTTAAAATTAAAGTCTAAAAATAAAAATTTTACAAATTTTCTGTTTTTGCGCGCAATATTTTAAAATTAATAAATATACAGAAACTTCTGTCTACATAATTAAATCAGTCAAGGGAAATAAAAAATTCCCGCATCAAATAAAAAATCCCGTACATTTTCCGTACATTTCCCGCATCAATAAAATTCCCGTACAATTCCCGCTTTTCCCACACGCCGGACACCCTGGATAATGACATTAATTATTATTATTCATTATTATTTATTAATTCTGACAGAAAAATATTTTTTTTGTAATGCACACCTTACAATTGCCTGGGGGCGAAAATCATTTTGACTCTTATCTTCGGGGTCTATAAACTTTTTGTGCTGTAACGAAGATGGGGAAAAGTGCAAATAGACTACAGTCATGTCTAGACGGTCAATTACGTTGAGAAATAACAGGCTTCGTTTCCCAAACGCAGATGCCCTTGACTGAGACCTTTATCGGTCACGTGAGCAGATATAGCATCTAAGTTAGAAAAGTTTTTTGGACATTTTAAATAATTTTTTTTCTATCATTCCATGTCTTTTCAAGTTAATATTATAGAACAAAAAGGCTATTAAATCGAGGCGGCAATATTGATTCTTGCCCCCCCGCCACACCTTTCCTGCGGATTCTCTGACACAAGTCCTCTATAAATAATATATTCAACTTAATAGGCTTAATATTTTGGATCAACATTGATATTGGATATTGAATATTGATCAGCTGAATGCCTATTTAATAATTACATAATCAAAAATTAGTTTGAAAATCTCCAAATCTTAAATAAAATATCTCCTATTGGGAAGCTCAAAACTATTCCTTGGGATTAAAATCTGCAGGTGCAGGATTATTTTTACTATATTTGTGACTATATTTTTATTGCAATAATCGGATTAGAGTGAAATGAAGAGGGACTTATAAAACGCTACCAGAATAAAGATTCCCAGCAGAATAGAAAAGGATCAAGGGCGAAGCAAGAAAAACGAAGAATTTAGTTATTTGATATAGGTTAGAACCGACAGTAAAGAAAATTCGATCAGAGCACTGTCGACAACAAACTGGTACATTGAAAAACAAGATTTTGAAGAAAAGAACATGAGATTTCCGTTTGGTTGCTGAAACCGAGAAAAATTCTATTTCCTCTCTATAAAAATACTACGAAGACAGTTTTTAAAAATATTTTTAGTCTTACCAATATATCCGAGGAAATTGATAAATGTAGAAATAGTAAAGAAACTTGTGTAATAAAAAGTTGCGACAATGCAAATCTCGTCAGGCTGGACTTGAAATGCAAATTTCTCCCGAGAACAGAGACTAATAGAGGTAAAAAGTTCCTCGCTTGAAAAATTGACTTACAACTTGGCCAATAACTTCTTGCTAAAAGAGGTGGAAAATAGCTTTTATTCGTAGAGTAACTTTTTTTTTTGTTACTAAATCCCTTGGAATTTCTGGTCGTGATTCTGTTACAGATAGGCTGCGGGGATTCGATAATCTCGGGGAAAAATACGAGTAGTCGAAATTCTTGATCTTATCGTTTTTATTCACGACTGAGTCTCGCATGAATTTAACAAGGCGAGTGTACAACTGCTAGGGAGTTGAAAGACTTCTTGGTCTGAAAATTCTTTTGCTTGAAATTTAGCGAAACAGTCTCAATCGAGCAATTAGGTTTCTTTGGGAGTTCAAGTTTCAGTAGAAGTTTGCGTGAAAATAGTCTACCTTTATAATTAAATTCGAAGATAAATTGCTGTTTTAATACTAATTTAATTTTTGTGAAAATACATCTATCAAATGTTTCATTATTTCAAACTTTATACGAGACTTACTGGTTCGTAACGTTTACTAGTTTATAAATTTGTTTTATCATTTCTCAGTTTAGCATGAGCGCTCTACTAAACTCACAATATCTCCGAGTTCTGATGAGTCCAAAATTTAAATAAGTTGTGAAAGCCAATTAAATTTTGGCACTAGAGCGTATCATCATATGCACATTGAATGCAAAACGTGTAGTTCTCTTACACTCGTAGTTTGAACTATGACCTGTCTGCTTGTTCTCAATTTCGAGACTTGACCCGTCAACGACTTCTTACGAGCTACGTGCCTACATTAATGGTTTAATTAATTCCGTTGACCGTGCGTTGGCATCGCTTTCGTCCAATTAAACAAGGCACTCGTTGTTTACTCGAGCGAAAGATAAAACGATCAGGAAAATTAGCCCTTTGCCAAGACGAGGCTCTATACAAAAATAAAAATTGCTACCCATCTGTTCTCGTTTCACTGACCTCTCAACTCTCACTGCTGCTTGAAAGAAGCAGGAAGAAGAGGCTAATCTCATTTTTTGCATAAATCCTCTTCTAAATTTTTAATCCCTTCTATTTTTTTCATAAGGAAAAATGCAATATCATTTAAAATTATTTCTTTAAGTTTGAAGTACGAAATTTCAATTTCTTTTGTACGTAGAATATTTTTAATCTACAAGGGGCTGATTGGCTATTTCTGTTTAGTATATCTCGAATCATAACGAAATCCAGAACACCAACTTTATCTTAAAAGGACTCTAAGTAAAAGGACTCTCAAGGGTGGAAGATTGTGTCAAGCGCTAGAGATTTGTGAAATGTGGTTAATGCTTCTCAATTTCATTTATTTAAATCTCTCTACTATATTTATAGACTTTTACCGAAATAATTTCCACCATTTCTCTTTTAACTCTCCTGATTACTCAGAAAAAGTTTTTCGTGGTATTTTAAATGTTTTTAAGAGATTTTTATATTTTTAAAAGATTCCGTAGAATTTGAGGGGATTAAAAATACGAATAAATTTTCAATAATAATGCTAATGAAATATATTGAAATATTATTGAAAATTTATTCGTATTTTTAATTCTTTTCTGTCAGGAAAATTTGTCTGAAAGTCAGGGAGAAGTCAGGGAAATTGAAAAATTGAATCTTGTGGCCACCCTGATCATCCTATTTTAAAAAAGTGATGTTACCATATACCGAACACATTGTTGTCGAAAACCTGATTTGTCACAGTATTTCAATGAATTTTATGAAATTTATTGTGAAACTTATAGAGATTCCTGAAATTAGACAAGGAATTACAAGTTTCTACATTTCAAAAATTGTAAATTCTCAATTAAGTATTTTGTATACTTTTGAAATCCCTTAAAACATTTTAAAATCCTTTGATTTGAAATTTTTTTGAATCCTCTGAACCTTTTTAGCAAAGGGTGTACAAAAACGAGAAATTAATCGCGCACAGAGTGCGCGGATCATAGTTGCTAGTGATTGTAAATAATATAGTTACACTCGAGAATGCAAAAGGCAGTGTAAAAAAGCGTGAAATACTACGACGCCCATTCTCATCTCCCTTTTATGAATCAAAGAATCGCCCCATAGAATGTATATTATATATTTATTCATCTCGTAACCTGCATTACGTACTTACAGGCTCCGCCACATACCTAGTTATTAATCACTTGATACTTCAATGGAGCCGCCATTTCCCATTCAAGTCAATGAGAACTTACTACCGCACGTTATTATGTGAGAGATAGGGGAGGGGGGGGGACATAAAAAATTACTCGGCGTGGGTGAGAAAGAGGAATTTTTTTATTATGATTGACCTTTATGGCAAAGTTCATTCCGTCATGAATGGCAGCTAATTTTTGTTTCAGCAGGAAAAAACACTTTATTAGTATTAGTCATTAGTTTTTCACCTTCATAAAAATCAAAATCTTGCAACAAAATGTATTTACGATGCCTCTAAATAAAAATAGAAGTTCGTTACACTCCCAAAGAAACTTAGTAGGGGAAGAATAACGTGAACGAATCCGTACAAGAGAAGCAAAAAAAATATCTGGTGTCGAGGGGAAACTGTTCCTTGGAAAAAAAAGGGCTTCCTTATGGGATGAGTTGAGGAATTCTTGACAGTGCAATGAAGGGTGTGAAAGGTATGAAGGTGGGTGAAATATTTGGCCCGGAGGACTGCTCTCCAATTTCCCTTTTTCATTATTAAAATGGTTTGGAACCCTATACCAGTTATGTGAAAATCGTTAAGTCAGAATACGGTCTCGATTGCTATTTTTCTCGAGAACTTTAACACAAGACAAATGGCAGGGTAGGAAGATCGTCCATTTCCTATACCTGGGCAAGAAGTTGAGAATAAAATACCGACGACCAAAATACGACAATGTACTATCTCAAATTCATATGGAATTATGAATGAAATAACTTCAGAAGGAGCTTAAGAATTGTGTGAATCAGAGTAAGAAAAAAAAAAAAATAAGTCTTCAGAGGCTTCACGGAATGAAAACTTCGTTAAGATATTTCGTGTATCTTTTTTCGTGAATCGTGAATCACTGCCGCTTCTTTTCAAATATACACACACATGCAAAAAATACATGAATGTGAAAGGCGATTGCATTGTATTCACCTATGTTACGTGGGTCTACGTATTCGAATCGAATCGTAAATACGCACGAGTTCGTTCTAGTGCACCCACACCCTACAAAACCGGATGTGAAAAGAAACGAAATAGTAATAACAGCAACGGCTGTTGCTTCCGGCTGCGCGTGGACACACTCAACTTTTATTGTGGCGGGATTTCGTTTTGTTTGGTCTCGACGGAAATGCGACACGCTAACTTCCTTCCTCGATACGTTTCCAATTCGATCACAAATCTACGTCCTGATCCCGATTTATTCACACCTATTCGATTTCACCGTTATTACTTTGGAATTTTATATTTTACATTTTGAGTCCACTATCCTCTATATGTATACAGAAAAATTAAAAACAAGGAAATGTAATATTACAATATTATAGACTTATACGTTTATGAGGAAGTTGCATAAAGTTCCCTCATTATTACGTTGTCATACAAGTAATATCGTAATTGCGCTATAATTAAGATCCAAATACACTGAACTATGATAAGTAGGCAAGCATTTTATATAGCCTGAAACCACAAAAAGTGTAAAACCTATTGTGGTTTCTTCGCCAACAGCTAACCGTTATGTTATGCAGTTATAGTTGTGAGATGGAAATGAATGCAGACATTAATGATAGAGCTGTAAGAGAAAGTGCACACTGCAAGACTCGATTATAAACATGGAAATGGAGGATGAGGACCTAGAGGCGTAAAGAAGTAAGAACTAACACACGAGATGCATCTCGTGTAACTCGACTTCCATGCAATTATTAGATTATCCATCAACTCACTCGAATTCCACAATTTTAATTCTCTCTTAATGAAATTACAATAAAACTTGTAATTAAAAAATATATAACCAATCTAATTGTGTAATTGCTGTTGACTTCTGTTTGACACGTTACTGTCCGAAAGTAATGCGTTAATGTTACGATTACTGCCTCAAAATTTGTAAGCCGTTACTATTACCGTAACGTTAAGTAACGTGCATTACTTTGCACTATTATTACCAAAAAATAGTAACACGTTACCGTTACTAAAATAAAGTAACTTTTTTTGGTAATGCTTTACTGTCAAACACTGCTGTTGAATATAAAGTTGTCATTTATATCCAGGGCTGTCACAGACTAATGTACTTCAAAAAAGTGACAAAAGTGACTAATATTGAAAAAAAAACCTGCTCTCTAAATTTGAAACAGTGAAATTCCGCTGATTTAGATTAAGAGAGTGATTGACTTTTGAATGACTTGAAGTTGTAAGATGTAAAAAAAATAATCGTGCGTGTTGGTTTGCTAGTTCCTTTAAAAAGTGACTTATAGTGACTGTTTTTAAAAAAAAGTGACTTATGTGGCAACTCTGTTATTAATCCAATTAAGTTATCACCTTGTGTTGCTGTGTTATTAAGTTGACAGCATACTGCAGTTAATTACTAATAATATTACATGAATAAAGAGCTTCCAATATATCCATCAAAGCAATATCGATTCCTGTCTGGTCCATAGGACTCTTATTTACGTATTTACTATTTAGAGGAGGACGCAAGTGTGAGATATGGGGATAAAGCGAGAGCGAGCAAACGAGCAGAGGAGGAAATGCAAATAGCACGTGCTTAGGCTGTTGTTATGCAAATTGGCATTTGAAACGCATCCGCTAAAATAACACGTTATGGTGCCAAACGACTAATATTCGTCAAACATATATATATAGTCATAATTCCCCCTCAAAATGTTTCGATCTAATATTGAATCTAAAGCTATCAGGAGAACGATTTTATCAAAATATATCATTTGTGATCATGTGTGATAAATTCCTTTCCTAGGTTGATAGTAGGATTCACGAGTTTCTATGACTGACTTCGAAGAATCAAAATTTCTTTCCTTTTTCGTTACTAAAGGAAGGCACAGATCTTGGTCAGTTGATATGAGGATATAAGAACTCACCGTGTGGGCAAACAGGCCCGGGGCCCCAACTGCCCACGTCTTCTACCTTATGTGGGCCCTTACACAAATACTCCAGAAGAATGCTACTTTAAATGCATGTACCGGCGCGAGCGGTGTATGCAAGTACTTGTATACATGCGAACGTAATGACTGGAACGTAGACTATAGTCCTGCAGTCTGTGCTGATGTACTTTTACTCGCGTGTAGACTCTAGACGCCAGTGAGTCGATCTATGAATGATATTACACCCTCAGGATACTTCACACCCTTGTTGATCGTCTTCTATTATCGTTAAGTATTTCCGAAATCCAGACTTCAAGTAGCATTAGATTGTACGATCAATATTTGAATGTCAGTCTTCAGTTTAAAAATTTCATCTATATTACCAAATTGTCCCAAATATTGTAAGGTTTCCCCAAACAACTAATCAGCAATCAGTGATTGATACTCAAACTTGCTTTGAACTCAATAAAAGTTTATCTTGCAAGCGAAAAGATTTGATAGGAGCTATCTGTCTGTAAATAAAGGAGAGGCAAATTTTAGATACACAAATTATGATGATGATGATGATGTTGATGAGAATGTGAAAATAATAGTAAAATGAGCAATTCGTCGAAAGGATTCACTTTTCTTGAGAGCGTCGTCACTAGACGTGACTGGCTTATGTAAATAAGCAGAATCGACCTCGAGTTTACTCTTTACTTTACTCGATACCTGCACAAGGCCCAACATAACCTTGCACGCCAAAGTCTATCATTTATTCACGGCTCTGCGGGGTGAGGGGATGATTTACTGATGAGATAGGGAGCCATGGGGTGTGCTATAGACTGCATAGATGCGCTTTACCCAGCTCGCGGTCCCAGCAATTCTGGATGCTGGATGTGCGTGTTCGCACTGTATCTATATGATTCATTGTAATTGTCAGTGGCCACGTCTGTCCGTCCATTCGTTGTCCGTCTGCCTGTCCATTTGTGAAGATCACAAAGCGCAGCCAACTGTCCTTATATGCCACAGTAATGAGAATCTCGCCCCAAGCGAAGAGGAAAAAGAAATCTACATGTCGTCATTTAATTGCCTCTGAACAAAAATTCCTAGGCTTCTCTGTATTTATGTCCATCAAATCATCAACTAATCATAAGGAAATTGTCATTATTCATTGTGTTATAAGATTAAATTTGGAAAACAATAACTATTCTTATGGATTTGTTTAATGAAGCGACACCTGACATATTTTCTTTTTCATTCATTCTTACACGTGCTTTCGTTATGGTGATGGTTGCATGCAAAGGCATGAAGTCTGCCGGTCGAGATGTTATCTCCCTATCGTGGATAAACAAGCAAAGATAATAACCTCCGTTGGCGCTTGGCGTGGGAGGGTTCCTCACACCTTTCTCATTGTTGACACACTTTAGAACTTGTGCTGCGTGAAAACAGTACAAATCTCTCAATATTATTCTATCAAATTGTGTATACATTGTATTGCTTTCTATTGCATTATGTTGTATTCTTCAAGGCTAACTTAAAACGGATTAGTGTTAAATTTAATGAATTTATTTGATTTTCATTGAGCACTTCCTGTTTCCTAACTCAATCGCCAAAAACTCACACCCTCTGTTTCCGCCTTTCAATCAATTTTTGCGTGGTCTACGATAATGCAAAGTCCGGAAGTGATTATCGACTTCTTGATGCGTCCTGTCATGGTAATTGATTCTGATAGCTTAATCTCATTTGAGTCAAACCGGAAAGTGTCTTCGGCTCTGTTATCCGTTTGTCTGCCATCACGGTAGAGAACTCTATTCAGGGCGCCAGAGTTTTATAACCCCTTGATCAATCAGCCAAGTTGCTTCATGCTCCAGACTTCGGAGCCTTCATTATAAGATCACTCTTCCGGAATTATCGTTAACAAAATGAATCTCCCGATCTCTGGCTCTTTGCCCTTCCACTCTCGCTGGATAGAAACCTAGGGTCCCATTCGTCATAGTCTTTATGTCTTATACTCGACATGCGTCTCACACTATTCTCCAGGAAGAATTTCTTTGACAAGAATGATTTCCTAGCTTGGCGACAAAACATATCTCACTGAGAGGAATATTACTTTTCTCAAGGATTCATGAAGATTTCATGAAGAAATTCCAAGAGGTTTTTAGGAATTTTTAGAGATTTTTTGCGAATTTTAACTTGGATTTCAAGAGATTCATGATTTTAATGGTTTTTGTGGATTTTTAAGGGATTTCAAGAGGTTTCTGGGAGTTTTAAGAAATCTGAACGAATTTTAATAAGGGATTTGAAAAGTTTTCGTGGAATTTTTTTGCGCCATTAGTTTGTTTTTCTTCTTTCAACTTCAAGTCATTCAAAAGCCAATCTGGTTTGCAACATCAATGTATGCGAGATTTTCGAGACATTTCGTTACACCACTTTTTTAAGATAGGATTTGAAAATAATTCAAAAGATTTCAAGAGATTTAACAAAAGTTACAAGTGTCAAATAAAAATTTGGAAAAGTTTTTTCAAACCACAGTAGACACCCTGAATAAATTCTTAAGCAAAAGATTAGTCTCCGGGTCAAATGTATTTCTGCTCACTTGAATCTGTTCCAATTCCCCTCAGTGCGTAATGTAATCGGCAGACTATATAACTCGTTTCAGGAAACTGACTCTTCCAGGTGTCGCCATTTTAAATTGCGTCGATCTGCACTGTGAAATTTTATCAATGATGCCGTAATATCATAACGAGCACCTATAAGTCAAGAAGATTATAATAATCATCGTCTAGAGGTCTACTTATCTGTCATATTATGGAGTTTTCTCGTGATGATAATGGCACCTATGTTAATCAAGCTCAGTTCTTGTCACGACGTTAACTGCCTCTATATCCGTTAGTTTCCTTGTTGCTCTCTCTCTCCCTCTTTCAGATTTTAATTCAATACAAAATCCACTACCCACGCTTTGCATCTTCAAGTGTCTTAAATGTTTTTGGAAAAAAAAGAACATTTCCGTTCACTTGAAGAGAACCAACATTTCATGCCCAAAGTGAATCTTCTCAAGTGGTCAAACTGGTTTTCTAACGGATCGCTTTATTTCACTGTCCCAGAGAGAAGTCAATGATTTTTAGTCACGTGAATTTTGTCTGTCACCTTTCCGAATCTTCCCATTAGTCAAATTTAGATAAATTCATTAAAGAAATTGCACTTAATTCTGAATCTAGAGAGATTTTCATTAGTAAATCTCAATGAATTTCTGAAGTGAAACTTTTGACCATTTGCAGTCAGACAAGTATTATATGTAAGTTATTTTATCTGTTACCCATAAATGGTAAAGGAAATAACTATAAATTAAAGCTTACTTATTATTATTATTATCGTCTGTTATTAATCCCACGCATCAAAGGAAGGTGAAAATAGAGTCAATGAGCAAACGATGTCCGATCCGGCTTTATCTCCTCGCTTTATCTAATAAAACCAGCGAAACGATAATTTATCACCGATACTTTATCGGTGAGACCTGCCGAGTGCAGATCGATGTGTCCTTCGACAGAGTAATTCATTGTGAAAGCGCTAGGACACGTGAAACTCCCTTGAGTGTTCTGCATCCATATTTTTTCTTTAATACTTTTTCGTTTTGCTTCACGTTAAATTGATCTCAATGGAGAACAATTGAACCGCTGCTCGTTACTGCGGACTGAGTCACGGCCAATTAAAACCAGGAATTTCTAGAGGGACACAAACTGTAAAGAAACTCGTTCGACCCGTATAATGAAACCCGGTTTGCGTATATTTTTTCAGGAAGTTCACTTTTTTTGATAAAAATTCCCGCCCCGAATTTTTAAAATTCAAACGTTTAAAATGAAAGAATTTTTAATTTAAGACGTTTTCAAATCAACAATTTTTAATTGAAAATAATCTCAACTTTTTCAACTTGAAAAATCACCACGATAGTTTATAGACTTTTAGTAAAAAAAAAATATATTATATTGTTTTAAAAGTTTATCAGTACAATGTTCGAATTTAATCAGATGCAGCTTTTGCTTCTACTTATAAGAAGCTTATTTTCCTAAAATATTTGTTTACTCTTTGTCTAATCTCATTCTGTCAATCAAGACTAGTTTCTGTAATGATGTGGGTCTTGCGGTCAGGCCACAATCTAGTCTGGGGCACTTTTTTCCTATATCGCCAATGCGTTTTTGCTACTATTTGTAATTCGATATATTGAAAGCTATAATTTGAATCAAATATCGAGATCCTCTTTCTGATAGGAAGGAGTGATTTGTCAGTAATTGATCGAAGTTATGCTGCTTGAAAGTGAAAGGAAGTTCGAAGTTCCACTATTCAAGGTAGTAATACACACCATTCCATGTGGAAATTTCCCAGCTTAGACATTTTAAAAATTTTAAATGTTGGTCCTCTAGAGGCCCCACAAAGGCGCGCCTCTATAGTATGCCCAGTTGGGCCCTTGCTTGGACCTACAATGGCTGCCAAAAAAAAAATTCTAATTTTGATTTATTAGCGGTTAAATACAAAATTAAAAATTTGACTAGCATTTATATACATATAAATCATCTTAGATAAAAAAACGTGTCTCACGTAAAAGTATAATATAATACTTTTACTTCGTACGTATGCTGTTTACGATTAAAGATGCTTTATTATATAATTCTAGTCGCTAATGACACTAAATTTAACTCTCACAACAAAATTAAAAAAATTATTTTACGTTTAAGAAAAATTTTAATTATTTAAAAGTCTGGATAAGAGATAACAAGCATACAATCCATATACATATGTATATATTTATAATGCAATGAATCTTGGACCCAGCACCCTATCAGCAATATTTAATCTCTGAACCACGTGCATCCCTTGCATCCCAGGTATGCAAATACTCGCATTTGCATTTTCAACTTTTCCAGGAAACTTTCATTAGATGAACAAATTCGATTAGGGAAGTACACAGAGAGCAGTGACTACTTTCTTAATAACCAAACACTAATTAGAATATCAAAACATCTACGGGTAATTGAGAAATATACACCGGTAATTAAGTTGGATCAAATTTAATTTAAAAAACCAATTAAAGAGGCTTATTACCGAAAATTAAACTTTTGAGATATAAGTACATAGTTTCTAGTAATTTCAACCGTAATATGAGGGTTAGATTATGAGGTCTGTGGTTTGACTCTAAACTTGGAGGAACAAATTATTTCCAATTGGTATGAGATTAAGATTTACGACTTCTCTTTAAACTGTAAGTTGGAAGATATTTTACAATCAGGGACCCGTATCATAGTGTAATTTCTAAGCGAATCATGGTGGTTGAAACAGACATATATACACGTAACTATTGTTAACGAGGTTCAAAAAATTATCGGTGTTAATCTCTATGCAAAACGGTACTTGCATTTCCTGATTTGCATCCGTAGCAGCTGCCGCTGTATGGATGCAAGCGATTTTCCGTATTATCGACGGGAGAGTGTCAACTACCTGCAGCGGAGAATACAGAAGCTCTTGGAAAAGGGTAACCTTCCTTTTGGTCGTTTCATGTACCGATAAATATCTGCACCCTGACTGAAAGGAGGCCTATATACTACAGATATGCATTATGCACACACATAAGCATTATAGAAACGTAATACAAAATACACATATACACGGATATGAACATACACATATTACCATATATTGTGGTATGTATTGCGACTATACAATTCCGAGTTTCCAACCCACATGGCAGTAGTACATTGAACTTGCAGGCCTATCGCTAGTCAAGTATCGACTCCCGATAGTGAAGTCACTGAGAATATCTACGTGCTCTATACTCAGGGAATGGATTCATTGCATTCAGAAGTTTCTGAATGAAACAGAACCACATCTGCTTCCGCGGTGAAGAAGCATGTTTTTAATTAAGGGCTTGCGTGAAGACTGAACGGATGCTGTCTTTACGATTCTTGAAAGAGTGTCGAGGAAGAGAGAAATTAGGTCACTTGGCTCCCTCAGGAAAGGAAGTTGCTACATAATTACGTCTTACGTTACCTCTTGCGTGAACCCTTTTTCAGAAAGACTTTAGAGGCCAGTCAGCAGGGCTCAATTAAAGGCAAAATTTGACATTAAATGTAATATTTTTAAAACTTTGCAATTACATAAAACGCACTTCCTTAATGAACAATATGGATTTGCAACCCGGCCGTACTTAACAAAAAAATCGAGAATCAACAAATATAAATGAATTAGTGCGCAAATTACTAGAATTTCAGATGAATATTTTGATTTAAGGAAACATTTTTAGAAGATTTGAATACCCCGTTTGTTTGATTTTCCTACAATTGAATTTCGTGTGAATAGATATAAAATTGAAGATGCCAATCTGCTGAGTGCATTACGCCATGGGGAGTTGGAGCCTTTCATCTTCAATTAAGCGAAGCTAAGTAGAGCTAACGACGAAACACACTTCCTGCTTGTGTCCGTGGTATTTAGAAGAGGCAGATTGCTATTGTCATCAGAACGAACTCTTCTTTCAATAAACAATGACCTCGACGTTTTGTCCTTCGTCCCTCTTGGCACCAGCCTCTCATGTGTTCACGAGATAAAAAAATCGCCAATAGCACTAATTGTCCTGATTCAGGTCGAGTCTATATCGACTATTATCAGCTGACTTGTTAATCTTTCATGTACCGGATAGTTATAATCACCGCTTAATGATACAGATCCACCCTCCACCATCCAGATTAACGATTAGAACCTTGAAGATGGATTTATCAGTATCACGAGATCTGATATAACCTGTCTTTATATTCTAGAAGTAATTGGATAAGAGGGCAGCTTAATTAAGCTCTAGTTGTACTTAATTATCAATTATCGAGATAAATTTAAATTTTGAAACAATTTTTTTTAGTACACTTAATCGAAAACTTATGATCACTACAATACGTTTGAATGATTTGCAATCCTGTTCAAAATAATGAGAGTGCTCCGCAAATACTCGTCTTTTTTGGTTTGGTCAAAATTGTCTTGGCCAGGACCATGGTTGTTAGAGGTTATCGTCTCATCTCAGTTTTCCAGTCATGTCAGCATGCTAAGGAATGCCGATCTGATAGGGCGTTATTGTCTCTACCCTCGAGCCTCTACTTGTATACATACTTGTGATCTCTGTGGACTCCTTCCTTATGCAACAATGGATCCCAATCTGATGATTGAGTTTGGCTGACGAAGAAGGTCAATCTAATTTTTCTCCATGATTTGCAAAATCACCGTAATCATATTATCAGAACATAAATTTGGACCAAAAACTCTATTCATCTCAATGCGTCAATAAAATAAGGAATAAAGAAAGTAGATACATAGTTCTTTTTTTGGTATTAGAGAGGCAATATAAGCTCAATTTCTCAAGCGGTCAATGAAACTCATAGCAGATTCATAACTTCTACCCTCATAAGCTATAAACGCGCTTTTTCAGTTACGCACTAATAACAAGGCCCCTCACTTTTGCGTCATAATGCTTGCATTCAGTACTCTCTGAACTCCCCTCGAACATCGTTTTACGTAGTAGTAAATGCCGATCGTTTCCTAAACCCTCGCCTTTTAAGACTGTCGCTAAAACTTTTAGTTTCGCTTCTCCAATCACTCTTCTCCAAACTGACGAGAGGTCACTCTTCATTATTCTCTCCCTTCTTCGAATTTTTATACCTTTGTGCTGGTTAATGGCTCGAAAAAGTAAATTTTCTTTCAACTTGGAAGCCTTCGCTTTTTCACCAAAGAACATTAACAATTCCTCTCAGGTCTAACTGCAATACCTCGTACTCAAAAAAAAAGATGTCATAACATTCGCAAGCACTGGCTTCATTCCATCGGAATGTTCTGCAATTATATTATACCCTGCAATCATCGGAAATCAATACAAGACCCTGACTTTCTACACTTCGGACGAATTCCCAAAATGGGCACCTGGATGATTAATTTTGCGTCGTCGAATACTAAAGAAGATTGAAAAAAACGAATGCCGATTTTTCAAATAGGCCCCAACGATGTTTAATCACCTCAGTCGGCCTCAACTTGTCCACCATATGTCAAATATGTCCTGTACAGTTCTTTGTAATTAACATAAATCTTCTTTTCTTGTAGAGAACATTCACTCGAGTTGCTCAAGCTCTGTTCAATACTTCTTCCATACATATAACCCATTAAGAATTAATAAATCCCTAACTTCACTAAAATTAATTATCAAACCCAATCTTCCAAAAATCTCTTCTACCAAAAATAAAAGCCTCTTCCATAACTTATACCCTCAATTACCATCTACTCTCAGAAGCTAATAGCCAATTCCAGCGCTCTTTGGATTGAATTTGATGTCGCAAAAAAAACATCAGCGAGGAGTAAGGACAGTTGTAGTTGTTTTTTCGATAAGAGACAGATAAGGGCGATATACTTGGGCGTAAGGTATAAAGGGAGGGAAGTTTATTGGTCCGCGGTTGGTTGTTTGTACTGAATGGCGAGTCTTAATATGGGAGAAGGCAAGGGACCAACGTAGTTTTGCGTTTTTCTTTTTTTATACTTTCTTTTTTCTCGGACCCATCGAGGGCCTCTTGGAACTCGACGGCTGTTGCGCCCGAGACTGGTCCGCGATCTACCGTAACCACATTCCTCCTCAACCTCCTTTCCTCCTCTTACCCTTCTTTACTTACCCCACTTCATCGTACCTTAACGCCTTCCTATGCTTCCACCTTCGTCATCCCTCATTATCAAATCCCTCTTTCTTAATCGTCATGCTTCTCACCCTTTCGCGGTTGCCTCCTCCCTGCTTTCATTTTTTTCCAGACATTACCTCGAACAAAAGAGAACCGGACCACGTAACGATGCGCTACTGGATTCTTGCAGGCAGTATCACTACCAGTGTGTGTATTTGTGGGTGAAAGCAAAACCTGTTATGAGATATATGGAGCCCCCGATAGACTAATTTGACCAACAACTTGAATTCCTGACACCAGTGGATAATTTCCTGAATATCTTAAATTAGCCTAGATCGGTGTCAAATATATCAATCATCCATGTAATAAACCAGAAAATATTTCATTTAACATGAACGTCTCTTTACAGAATCCCATAAAATCTTTGTGAGTAAAGAAAACTACAAACCGATTGCTGATATCGCCAAGGATCTGCAGTAATGCGTGTTCTTTGAATCAGTCGGCTCGTGCGAGTTCTTAGTGGGATTCATTAAACCCTTTCGAAGAAGCATCCGATATCTGGGCGTGATAATCTGCTAGGGCTCTTCAGATCTGATGCTACGGCACTGACCGCGAGGTGTCCCAAATCTCGACTGAAGATCGTGACCGCCATTTGCCTGTCTCGCACGTTCTAAGACTGCTCTGTTCGAGTGCAGTCAGTACAGGAATTCCCGTACTGCTTTATCTCATAATAAAAAGAGAAAACGAGTAGGACTTCGAGCTTACAACCTTATCAAGATTCACGCAGAAGCGTTAATACTCATCCACGTAGGTGGCTCGGGAATTTCCACCTCGTGAACTGAAGAAAAACCTCTAATTGATACGTGTCATCTGAATATGAGATCATCGTCATAACTAATAACTTTACCGGAAACGATTTAATATATCCTGTCAAAGGATTGTCTCCGAGAATCTGAAACAATATAATGGGTAATGGGTAGGTGCGTCAAGAAAGTGACAAACACATACTGACATCAGGAACATTGTTCTCAGAGAGTGAGAGAGTGACATGTTTCACCACTTTAGACGTAACTCATGTTCAACTGAAAAGTAGATCACATCCTACAACACCTAATATAGAAAGACTAAACCATGATGTCAAGCATATGTGACCTACACCAAGCTCCGTTCAGGTAGCACCTCCACAACGGAATATCAATATTTTTGTATGCCACAATTTCGGGCTAATTTTGGGCGATAATGCCGATTTTTGGGCTCTTTTATTTTTCTCAAAAAACAAAAATTTGGATGGAGGTGCTGAGTGCCCGAGCAACTAGCACTTCTAGTATATAAAAACATTACAATTTTAAATCCAATCATACCTGATCTTCGAGCTATTTTTGGGCTCTTAAAATGTCAAAAAACCAAATTCGAAAAAACAACCTCCACCCAATTTTTTTTTCTTTTTAAGAAAAATAAAAGAGCCCAAAAATCGGCATTACCGCCCAAAATTAGCCCATAATTAGCCCGAAATTGTGGCATAAAAGAAATATAGATATTCTGTTGTGGAGGTGCTAGCTGAACGGAGCTTAGTACCCATATTTCCGTAGAATTAATGTCGTCATAAATTGATTGTACAATATGCTTTATCACTGTAAAGATAACTATTGCTCTACTGAAAAGCAGAAAGTTGCTTGCTGCTATATCATGCACCTAAAACAAAGACACTGCATTTCGACAAACCTATACATATGTTATACTATTCATGGATGTTACTCTCTCGTATAGCAGAGGGCTAATGATGCTCTGGTATGATACGAACACCTGCTAATAAGATTGAGGCTATGAAATCAGAAATTGACTCGTAGATACTGTATGAGACAACGGAAAGGACTTCGAATTCGCTTTAGGCAACATGTAAGGGGATAATTTAGGTTTGCGCGGCGGCTCAACTGCAACCAAGAATTACTCGCACTCTCTTGATATCTTGGTTCATGGTGAGAGTAGTCTCTGGGTTTTACGGCTGACGGTGAGTCGTTGTCGGTCTTGCCGAAGAAGAAAGGGCCGCGAAAGAGCGGCCCTCGAGGGCACTTTGCATAGCGATGCTCAGCCTCATCGGCTATGGCGGACCTCCCACGGGACAACCGGCTTTGGCGTCGCGACTCTACCTTCTTCTTTGCGCTTCTTTGGCATTCGCATCCTTCTCCAGCCTCCAACAACCGATCAACATAACCGATCTTCTGATCTTACGACCAGTCACAATCCAAGATTGAAAATGATACCCCAAAAAAGAAGATTCTTCTAAAGCCTTTAGGGTATAATAGGTATTGCTTCGAGCTTCGATTATCCGGTACACTTTAATTATCAGAGCTTTGTTATTGACTGAAAGTAGGTTAAGGTCAGTCCATGACTTGCAAAGAACTCAATTTCTGGTCCCAATAATGAGATTCGTTCAATAAGTATTTCAGAATTTGGGTGAAGAATATTATTTTAAGAGTAAGAATTAATGAAGCTCCATCACGGAGAAATCGAATTGGAATTTCAAGGTGAGATCGGATACAAGTACTGAAACCCGAGTACAGCTTCGGGCTTGATATGAATATATGAGCCCTTAACACAGACATTTACTATTAGCATCTTCGCAATAATTGGACTCCGAACAAGTAGCTGAATCGCTCATATACTAATTCCTCCATCATGCGAAATTTAATATAATATCCCAACTAAAAATACCATTTTAGTATAAATAAAGGTTTTATTGTCTCATGGTGCAAATTCCGTTGTTGTCACCGATTCACTTTGAAATGCACCTTCTGCTTCGTAGTCTGGGACCCAGGAGAAGAGATTAATCCGAAATCGCATCAAAGCACCTATAGGATCACGACCCTTTAGCGTGTTCAAAACAATGGAGATTAAGAGATCGGCATTGTGTTTGCCGAAACAATAAAGCAGAGAAGACTAAAACACTTTGTACTCATGTGATAATGGATGAACGTATGGAGCTTTGAAAACACACGTATGCACCATTGTGAATCCTTCATTGCTATTTGAAACCCCAAATGAAACGAAAGCGTCGATAAAAAACGTTAATTGTGTAATTGCAAAGTACATGCCTTACGGTCACGTTTCCTAACTGCTGCCAATTACTACCTCTAGTACACTAACCAATTTTTATATAGTTTAGATACAATTTTGAATATTAAATTAATTTTAAACGGTGATTTTTTTTTTATTACAGCTGAATCAGATATGTCTACCTTTGCCCTGAGGACGGAACATTTTCAATCTTTGAACAAACCTGTGACCTCGCTATTTACAGCAGACACAAGGCCAAAAGCCTTGAAAGAATTATACGAGGCCGCAGCGATAGTAGCTGTAAGAAGTTTGGATTCTTTGAGAAGAGATCAAGATGGCAGTTCTATGGATATGTTCCTATGTACCCCTGTCCTTGGCAAGAGAAGGCGAGATCAAAGTCTCGACATTGAATCTAGAGTCGTAAGTATCAATCTAACGAAGTTACTAACTTACACTAACTAAGTTACACTTACTTTTCACAAACTAATTCCAAACTTATTCTGAAAGTAATTGGCTTCCAATCTAGGAATCATAAGATCATAAAATGAAAAGAGTCATAAATCAATCGCTCTGCAATTCCTCAAAAAATGTGTAGAGGCATTAGCACCCATAAATTCCAAGGAAAAAAATTTCCACGAGGAAAAAATAAATTAGTCAATAATGGGGTTACGGTTCGCTACATCAGATAATACACCTGTTCAGGTAGAACTTCGTGCCGCGAGTGTCTCATAACGGATTAGGTTTGGCAAATCCGGTTCAGGTAGACTCTTTCGCTTTAAATTTTTAAAGACTGTCCCAAAGAATAGTCGACTATTCGAGCGAACAGGTTGAATGGGAGATACCATGGGATGCTATAGAGATATAATTTAAGCAGCACCCGGTGATCTCTTCTGACTTCTCTCCTGGTCAACAATCAGGAAAGTAGTTTCAGGTATATCTTACCCAAGGAGAATGATTCCATTCACACGTCAACTACTTCTTATATTCTCGTTTCTCGAAGGATAGGTCCTCTCAACTTTTTTCATATTTGACAAAATCTGAGACTAATTTCAACCTTTAAAAGTTTTTTAATATCAAACTAATCAGCCAGAAAGTGTTTTCTATTGATTTCGCAAAATAATTTTAGTTGATATCCGTTTTCTAAACCCCCTCGCGACTATCAAATCTACAGACAATTATTAATCAATATGAAAAAAAATTATGTCGGTCTTGTATCCTTAAAAGTCTAATTGACTGATTCACTTCTATTGTGGAAAACCACGACAAATAAATTGAAATCTATTACACTGATTAGAGTAAACGCCCTAAGTTACCCCAATGACCTAGAGTATATTGAATATCGAGAATCGTCCATTTAATAGATTAATCCGAAAGCAATCTACTCCCTTTGAAAAGGATAACGTAGAGAGTTTATTCCTATTTGGTACCCCTTAATTCTGGTGACTACCGTATTGATGAACGAAAACTTGAATTTTACTACGATCAAAAGTAAACTCCAGGTTTTTTAATTAAATTCCGGGTCATTTCACGTTCTGGTCAAATCTCCACCCTGGTATTGACAAACACTAGTGACTCAGAATTTATCTCAGCATCCCACAAATGAAAGAACAAACATCCCTGGTACACGTCGTGGTCTGGCAACGTTGGAAATTCCACCCACTCTGTGAGGTTTCTCTCGGGGCCCGTAAGAACTTCTCAAGATACGAAACAGATTATAACGGGTGGTGAAAAATTTTCAATTTGAAAGTACCCTTTTCCAAAGAGAATCTATAATCAACTTCTCTAAATTGTGTATTTTATTATAACGTTTGAGCTGTAAAGTATTTAGGAAGCCCTTCTCTTTATTTGTATATGCTAAAGATTTACCGTCATCCTTTTTTAAAGTATTGTTTTCGTTTTACGAGCCATACTTTAGCGACAAATTCCGAAAAGCGTGTAAACGAGAGAAATTTATAGTTAGCTTTGACTTTACAAGATGTAACTGGCAGTGACTTTTATGGATGTTCTGCCGGCACGTAATTTATATATCTTACGGACGTTTCTGGTGTCAGATTTCATATTTCATATTCTATTCACTCTAGGGATTCAGGTGGCACAAAACAAAGAGTATGTTCAAAAGAAAAATAAAAGCCCTTAAGCAGGGCTGCCACAGATTAATGTACCTCAAAAAAGTGACAAAAGTGATAAATTTGATCTAAAAAGTGACTAAAAGTGCCTAATTTTGAAAAAAAAGTGGCTAAAAGTGACTAATTTTGAACAAAATAGTGACTAAAAGTAACTATTCAGGGTGGCCACATGTGAGGGAAGTCAGGGAAAAGTTTGGAAAAAAAAATTTGTTAAGGAAGTTCAGGGAAAATAGAAATTGATTTTTATGCTAACTATGTTATTTTTGTCATATTACATATACAGCTTTTACAGTTTATTTAACAGATTTTAGAAACTTT
>JAUESH010000024.1:4779546-4804260 GCA_032275165.1 Synergus magnus | reverse complement strand
AGAAATTTCGAAGGATTTCGTGATATTTTTATGGATTTCAAGACGTTTCTATTAATTGTAGAGATTTTTACGAATTTGAAATGCTTTTAAAGTTTTTTGCGGAATTTTAAAGGATTTTAGGAGATTTTCATATTTTTGAGAAAAAATCAGTCTAATAGGTTTAAAAACTCTAAAATGACTTTTTCCTTTAAAAAAGTAACTTATAGTGACTGTTTCTTAAAAAAGTGACTTTTAGTGACTTTTTCTTTAAAAAAAGTGACTCTAAAAAGTGACTTGCAAGAGAAAAGTGACTAAAAGTGACTTAAGTGACTGTGTGGCAGCCCTGCCTTTAGTCAAAAATTGCACTAGCTGCACAAGAATGAAATTAAAGTATTTGCGATGTAAACTATAACTCCTTAAAGTAAGATCATATATCTTTTTACTAATTAGCTACGGAAAATATGTTGTCTATAAACGAAGAAAGAGATAAGATCCAATGTGTTAGATCGGAATAACTTGCGAGTGTGATAAAGATAAATGATTTAAGCCTAGTTTTTGCCCCAAAACAAAAGCAAATGCTATATTTTTGAAATAACTCTATGCTAGCTAAAGTTGGTGGACAAATACATGAATTCTATTTTGAAGACACCCTGTACTTCGCGTATTCGACAAGGCCGTGCAGGTTGCCAGCAGGTTACGTAGATTCTTAGTAAAAAGGAACTCCTGTGGAGGGATGATCCTGTTGTACGTTTTTCCCGTTCCTCCTTCATCCTACCTGCCGACGTGGTGCTAATGGACCAAAACCCCAATAGGAAATCCGCCGTGTACATGTACAAACACGTGTACAAGCCAAGAACGCTGTAAGTGCCTTCCCATTTTGAAGGGCAACATAAATCCGCGCCGCGCTATCACAATGTGGCGATCAACTTCAAATGGCCGAGCAATAAATTCCCCGCGCGCTATAATAATTGGATAGACTCTAATCGGCAAAAACCGGCAATTAAATACAACAAGACCATATTTCAAATCTACACAAGGCACGCCAAAGCCAGCTAATTAAATTACTTGATTTGAATTTCATTGCTAAATTAATTGCATCATTTTCCAATTGTTTGTGTCGATCGTGATTTATTTTCGAATTATGCCTGGATGCGCACGACACACTTTCACTCTTAATATTGTTCGAAGTCTGAGCTTACAATATATGTATATTATACCTGCAGTCTGGAAAACGTAAACGTATAGAGAAGAACCGGCGGAATTTAATGTGTGCAGGATTGTAAATTATGTGGACAATAAAAAGCCGCCTTTATTTTGCACGAAACTTCATGGTGCCACAATCACGCGGTCGCATTATCGTCATTTAGTTCCTACAATAGTTACCTAAACCCATGAGTTCGTTTTATCCTTGAGAAACTATTTAAAAATATTTTCATTCGAATTCAATTCGAATTACATGAGTTTAGTGACATAAAGACTTCAGAATCTTATCTTTAATTAAATAATAACAACAAGGGTGTGAATAATGTATATGAAAATTCAAAGCTGACCACAGCAATATTCGTTATCATAAATGCTCGTTGGCCTCTTAAACCGATGCAGCCATTAAGTGCATTTGCAATTAAATTAATAGCTATTTCAACCATAAGACTGAGAAGCTGCAGTGTTTCGTCTATAAAGATTATTTTTATGATCCTAATAAACTGACTCACTCAGGCCTCAGTTCACGAGCTTTCGAAAGGTCGTTGTTGGATTGTGCATTTTTTGTTCCACGTTTTTTTTTTTTTTTTTTTTTTTTTTGTTGCTACATTTTTATTACTTCTCTCTGGGGGGTTATGCAATAATATATCTTTTGGTGAAACGATTTTTATATTTCATTCTTTTTTAATTACCGAATTTTAAGCTAGTAAGGTGAACCGACGGTCTACGTCCCTCAAAGAAACATAAATAGTTCTCCAAAATTTTATAATAGCTCTAAATTGTGAAATATAAAGGAATAATATTCCCCTTATCTAGTGAGAGATAATTTGCTGAAAGTTCTTGTATGGAAGGTAGCCCAAGCAAAGAGAAACCAGTCGGTAACGTAATCTGTTTCATGCACGGTGCACGAGATCCAGTTTGTCGCACGATGACATTCGACAATGAGAACACCTACGCAACGTCTCGTCATAAAAACTAAACGAGGTGTAGAACTTTTTCCACTCCAGTAACAAGCAACGTAACACCCAACAAGGTTGAGAAAATGTCCAGAAATGTCGTTTGCTAGTTCCGAAAATTGAAATCCTGGAGATTATATTCATTATTAATTAACGAGGGGTTGACGACTAATGAAATCAGGTGTACACAGAAATATAAATAGAAATAGAAATCTACTGAATTCTCCAGAAATATCTGAATTCACTTGAAGACCCTTGAAATCGCTTGAAGTCATTGAATTCTTCTGAAATATCTGAAGACACTTGAAGTCTTAAAATTATTTACAATCACTTAAAATCCTATCTTAAAAAAGTGGTGTAACGAAATGTCTCGAAAATCTCGCATATATTGTTGTTACAAACCTGATTGGCTTTTGAATGACTTGAAGTTGAAAGAAGAAAAACAAACTAATGGCGCAAAAAAATTTTCGCGAAAAGCTTCGAAATCCCTTATTAAAATTCATTGTTGTTTCAAACCTACTCTCTAAATTTGAATCAGCGAATTTTCATTGGCTTTTGAATGACTTTAAGTTGTAAGAAGTAAAATAAATAATCGTGCGCGTCAATATCCTTAAATATCTTGAAGTTAGAAGGAGGTGTACAATCAATCGGTTGATTTGTAAATCCCTCGTTAATTAACGAATCCCCTCCTAATCTCCGAATTTAATTTCTGATTTGTAAATTGAATATTATTTTTAGCCTGCCGCTATCGAGGATCTGCGAAGATGGACATCAGCAGAGGCACTTGGGGATGTGACGGTGCCACCGGACTGTATGTCCAGGATCTTGGGAGATACTACTGATGGCAGTGCAGTTGATCATAAGCTTCCTAGTCCCGAGGAACAAGTTCAAGCTGTAGCACTCAAGTGAGTAGAATACTTGACATTACCATATGTGAGAGCCTTACTATGCACCAACTTTATACTTGAAGTTGAATATCCTCTATTCTATAGTCTACACCTAACGAAAGTCAATAACTGGTGCCTCAAGATTCTTTGCTTCCAGTGTTGTCTATATTTACGCAGCACAAGTGAAAAGAAAATATTTTTTTATGTCCTCCCCTAACTGAAAGATTATAATATGAATTTATTCTAGCTTTCTCAGAAGTCCATTTAATAAATAAAAAAAAAAAAAAACTAAGGATAGTGTTGGACGCATTCAACTATGTAAATTAAAGCGAGTTTTCTTTGGAATAAGATTCCAAAAGATTCAAGCGATAAATATTTTAATAGCCAGTTGTCAGAATCGAAAATTAAAATTCCAAATCACTCACCCATTTGCAGATTCCCAGCAGAGATAGTAGCTGTGGACGTGAGTGGAAGAGGATTTGATCGGATGTCAATGCGAAGACGATCCTTGCTATCTGGGCCTGAAACACAAGAGACAGCCGTGAAAAGAAGGTCGCGTCCCAGGAGGCCTAGAGGGAAGAGACGAAACACGATTGCTGGAACCGATCAGAAAGAAATTCGTCAAGCTATAGAAGGGTCAGTATAATTTGCACTCTCAGTCTAAAATCTGCTGTCCAGTATCTACTGTCTACTATCTATTTATCTGCTATTTATTGTCTACTGTCTACTGTCTACTATGTACCATCTATTATCTACTATCTACTATCTAAATTCAGAATCTAAATCTTCACTTGACTTTCTCACGTTACAAATTCTGGTTGTTACAAGTTCCTGGTGGCTATTATTTTGTAAGGCAGGGTGAACCATGAAGTTGCTGAATTATTCTTCTGACATTGAGTTGGCCTAAGAACAATATTTATATAGTCAATAAATCAAGACGTTTTAAGTCACAATAAGTAGACTTCAAAGAGTACAAGTTCACCACTTAAGATTCAGTGCTACCAACGATTTATTATCACCGTTTTCAAGTCGCCCCGATAATCTCGTGCAAGTCTCGGCGTAGCATAAAGGAATCATACAATCCGTCACGCTCGATAAAATCCAGCAATTCCTTGTGGGTTATCGAACCATAAAGAATTTTGCCTATTAAGCTTTCTGGGAGGTCAGGTTCAAATTTTTCAATTTCGAGAATACCACCCCTCAACTCATATTTGTTAAAACGAATTGTTGATAAAATTTTCGAATTAGATTCAGTTTAATCTGACAATCAATCATCTTTCAGAGAAACTACGACAGACGAACCCGAGGAAATAGCAGGACCATCAAGAGCGCACCGATCTGCAAGTACCGATATCTTGGGATCTTCAAAGAAGGATTCGCCTTTGGAGAAGAAATCGCATTTCAATACGCTGAAGGCATGGGGAATGTCAAGATTGAAACTTATCAGCCCCAAGAACAGTCAGAGTGCGCAACAGCTTCAACAACCGGAAGCCGATGCTGGCTCATCGAGTGCCGACAGAACGGCCGAAGGCCAAACGTCACCGGAAGAGAGTAATATCTACGAAACCGTGACGACCAGACGAAGAAAGGACAAGTCCCACGAAAGAAAACCTAGTTCCTCTAGTTCTAGTGGTAAAAGCACTTCCAGTATTCCAGTCTCCGTTCCTAACTCGGACAAACAGCCGAGTGTCAAGTTGAGAGAAAGTGCTGCACAAAGGAGAGAAAGAAGAAAAGGAAATGGCAGGGACGACGCTCCTCATTCCAGTTCCGGAAACTGGAGCGCCTCCTCCGAAAGTGGAAGGGCCAGTATTGGAAGCGAAACGACGACCACGACGCACCAACCTAGGTATCAAAAGTCAATATTATTTCCATTAAAAATTGATGTTCTCACTAAAATGAAGTCAATTTTTACTCTTCTCAGGAAGTTTTCGAATTCGGATTTTGTTTTGCTGATGTTTACATTAAAACCTATAAAAGAAAAAATATTTCAGATCGACAACGACAGCTTCCATTGGCACATCATCAACATCCTTGTGCCATGTTCGTAGGTTCAAGGGACGAGATACATCAGCTTCATCGTCAGTCACCTCTGAAGGCACCTTGACCCCAGATATCATCCACGATATTGGACCGGTTCCGTTTTCCGACGATGGGGAAACATCCTCTGTGTATTCTTGCGATACAGAAGGATATTACACGTCCTTCCACATGGATTCTGGGTTGAAGACTTTGAGGGAAGAAGAAATCCTTCCGCAGAGTCCCCTCGTTAAATCTTACAACCTTGATTCAGATCCAACCTCTCCAGTCGTCGAAAACGAGTACGAACTGTTTGGAAGAGGATCGACTTCGACGACTACAAGTTCAGCAGGAACAGTCTGTACTGCTCTGTTGGCTCCCCCACCCCCCGAAAGAAAGTCCAGCTTGACGGTTGTTGCAATGGTAAAATTTGTCTAAACCTTTATTCAATTTTGTCAATCAAAGTTTCTTGTTCTAATTAACTAAAATCCTTGCAGGTCCATGGTCAGAATAAGCCAGGAGGTGAATCTCCAGATAGTGGTCACAATACCTCTTCATCTCCAGTGGAATCTGCATCGAGCCCAGCTTGCACAGGTAGATCATGTTCAGAATTCGAATACTCTGAATCGAGCGACCTGGAAGGATGTGATCGTATTGAAAGGATTCGTTCGAAAACTGCCATCAACACGAGCAGAATCCCATCCATGTGTGTCATCACCCCTCCAGGATCAGATGACGAACACGCAAAGGATAAGGATAAGAGCAAACTGGATAACAATGAAAGTCCCGGTTCAGTCTTAATGTCTGCGACAGTGGGAACTTCCAAAATGGAGGTAATTAATGGTCAGGATAAAAATCTCTACGCGACTGTTCAGACCGTTTTGCCACCTCTGGAGCAAAAGACAACAGTGCAATCTTCTACTTCTACAAAAGTCAGTCCTCTTAGTGGAGTTCTCGGCAAACTTCGTGGTGTGTTGCCTCTAACGGGCAAGAAACATCAGCAGAAAGCAAACATCCAGGAACTCGCCAACCCAGACTCCGGCGACTATGTTACCATAGCCGACGTGAGGAACAATAACGATAAACATCAGGATTCTACTCTGACAATTCGTTCTCCCGTAACCTACGCAAATGCTGATCTCTTTAAGAAGGATGCGGAGTATGTTAGTTTGAGCGAATTACCAAAGAAGCCGGATTCTTCTTTAGAGAGGAGGAGACAGGGTGCGAGAGTAACGCTAGATTCGGAAGGGAAGGTAGTTTACTCGTCGGATAGTCTGAGAAGGAGGAAAGGATCGCATACCACTTTCAACCCAGGTTAGTTTCTTTTAGGATGGAATATTGATTTACCCCCCCAGCCTCTAAACCTAACTACTTATATTAATTCGAATTCATGTCGGTTTCAGGTCCTTTTGTGAAGGAAGGGATCTCGCCAAGTCCTTCCCCATTGCTTCATCGAGCTCATGTAAACGTGAGAGCAGTTAACAGAACAACTGATTCCGTTGATGGGAATACAAGGTCCTCACCACCAACATCTCCCCAACTGGGGAAAGTCATCATCAGAGCAGCAAAGAGCCCAGATAGAGCAGCGAGTCCAGATTACATCAGAACTCCATCAACAGTCGTTAGTTCTACCTGCCCTACTAGTCCCCATAAACAACTTCGCGGCGCTTACGTCAACGTTCAAGGCGATGAAGGTAAGACGCCCTCTAATCCGAGCACTGATCATGATGATTGCACTGACACTGGTAGATTAGAGGGCACTCGATCATCCGCCGACCATCACCGACCTTCGACTAATGTAAACAAAACGCGAGGTCAGTTGCTTTCGGGCAGGGGAACCTATCGCCCTGGAAATCCAAAAACGCGAATCCTAGCATCCACTAAATTTTATACAAAGCCTCTTAGAGATAACAAACAGAAAACTTCTCTCAACAATTCTCGAGATGCTGCATCTAAAATAACCAGGGATGAAAATCATCCTCCGGAAGAGTCTAAGCATCAGTCCGAAAGTGAAACCGAGTGCAATGATAGTCTAAACGAGTCTAAAGTCAACCAAAACGCTGATCAAGTCTCATCGCTAGTCACCCATACCCCTCTCTCTCGAAATCAACGAAAAGTTCTAAACCCCAATTCGAGACTCAATTTAGAAAAATCTTACCGACTTCAAAATCACAAACCAAGTGGTACTACCCCTAAATTATGTAGAAAGCTTTTAGTATCGGATCTAGACACTCCAACTTTCTTCCGGAAAACCGTGAGACCTTTTCATGATAAAGAAAACGGAAATACTCTAAACGGCATAAGCAAGATTGATGAAAACGCGTCTACTTCAAATAACGCTAATTCAATTGTAGAAAATGCTGACTCTCTTAATTCTAATTCTGTACATTCTAATTCTTTACATTCTAGTTTTATAAATTCTGATTCTGTACATTCTAGTTTTGTAAATTCTAGCTCTTTAAATTCGGATTGCATCAATTCAAAACAAGACAAGTCAGCGACAAAAGTTGAACGTAAAGTAAAACGAAGTGAAAGCTACCGAATGGCAAATAGTCCTATAATGTTCATCAAAAAGTTCGCGAATCATTCCGACAAGTCCTCAAAGATCTTCAGAACTCCATCCGAAGAATTGCAGGAGGAGCTTCTAAAGGAGAGGATTAATTATCCTGACACAGTTTCGAGTCCGGAGCCACAAATAGATAGGGATGTGGATTTTGAAGTAAACTTGATCACTTGTCCTGTGCCTACAATTCCCACGAGTCCTAGACCCAGAGCCTTGGACCTTGAACCTGTCAAGGCCCTTCAGTATTCAGGAAACGATACAGAAATTTGGTAGTAAACAGCAGTAGCACGATCAAGACGTATAATTTTCTATTAGGAATGATAGTTTGTTGCAATCACCTGCTTTACGCACTTGTATTACAAATTAATTATTATAGATGTTTTTACAGATATTTTTTATAACGATTCTGGTCACGTTTTCGCTATCTTGTTAGCTCGCGATCACACAGCTGCGCTCGGAAAGAAGAACACTACATTTAATTCTGGAGTGATAAAGGGGTCTCTATGCAAGCGTGGAATGTTTTCGCGTTCTATGGTTTTTACGATAAAGGAAGCGGACAACCCCAGCGAAGAGCGGCTTTCAACAAGGTTACTCGATAAGGCGCCTCCTCTCTTCCCCCTCACGTCTCTAATCTGAACATTGCTCTGTACGCGAGCGTCTTTCTTTCTGGCTAATCTTCACGTTCTTACATATCACAATTTTTTCATACTGGCATCTTCTAAGATCGTGTCCTTTAAATTGCATAATTTACCTGAAGTTCCGAGAATTGATAAACTGTAGGATCAATTATGCAATCAAAATTTATTCCGCGATGACCCCTTCTCCTGAAGGGATCATCAAAATCGTAATTCCAATTCCGGATTCCTAAAATATTGCAAGTCAAGTTATCTCAATTCAGTCTTACCAAAGCCTTCAATCCTGGTAGCTTGCTCTCCATTTTTAAGATCTTCTTTCATCTTCTCAAGTCTTGAGTTGATGATAATTTCCTCAAACCTGTAACAATACAAAGTGGGAAAAACTATAATCCATTTGTTCACACTAATCAAAGTCATTCTCTGTAAGTCTATATTGATGAGGATAGAGTTTTTATTTGAATGAACACATAATTCAGAGATAATAAATTGCAGTCTACCGAACACCGTTTCCGCGATTTCTAACGGAGGTTGACGACCTCGGAAGGATTTCATAAAGCAGAGTTTTAATGCATGTGTTGATTGTTTGCTTATCAAAAGTAGGAAGTGACTCCAAATTTAGCTGAGAAGAAAGAAAGTTGGGACTTGAGCCGTTCGAAAAAAGTCGATGCGAATAAAATTAAAAAGGGGTGTTCCTAGCTAATATTCAGCCAGCCCTTATCTTTAATGACATTAACTGTCTCAATGAGCCACAGAATTGCATCAGACTCCGATGTTTATCCCGAACGATGAAACTAGATGCAGATAAATAAAATTCCCTACCGCTCGTTCTCTTTGTGAATGTGGGGGGGTTCAAATACTTCCACTGCCAGTGGTAAGAGTCAGTCAGCAGTCCGGTCACAAGACCGGACAGTCCAATCTTTTTATTTCTTAAAAGAGATTCTAAAATCGAAGTTAGAGCATTTAGGGGTTTCTAATTCTGATCTTAAGATTACAGCAAATACCCTTGAATTTGAAACTTTTAGTGAAGTAATTTTCACAAATAAAAATAAATTTCGGTCATTTGGAAATAAAGGATGAACAGTTTGCTGTTCTGAACCCAAAATGCAAAACGAGTTTATTTTTAATATTGGTTGTGGATGCTGATAAGTTTATCACGGGACACGGAAGAAACCTTCGCGGTAGACAAACGGTCGCCAAAGTCGGTGTAAATAACTCGTTTTCTAGCGTAGAGTTATCGCTTCAGTCAGATCCTTTTAGGAACCGAAAATGTTGGCAAGACACCTTCTCTTCTTGGCAACTCGAAGACCCCGTAAGTCATAAACAATCAATTTCAAGTGTTCGACTGAAAGGTTCTGAACGTTCAAATGAACGAATTTTTGTAATGATTGTATTTTAAACTAGAAACAGTGTTAAAATTTATTTGCATTGAAAATAATTCTGTGTGAAAGAAACTTTTAATTTCTATTGTCATTTTTAGTTGGAACAATATTTCTGGATAAAATAGAATTGGGAAAGTATATTTCGTTCATTTGAACGTTCAAAACTTCTAACACATAAAAAGTTGCATTCTTTGTAAAAAAAAAAAAAAAAAAAAAAAAAAATTTCGTTTATAGCATAAACAAGAAACCAAAATTTTTAAATAAATCAAAAGTGGTTTTATTAAATATTTCAAAGTATCTTTTCAACAATTGAATGCACTGGAGATTTTGAAAATACTTTTGGCCAACGCTAAAAATTGCTAAATTCAGAATGAAACTGGTAAGATTGATAAAAACTCAATTGAAAATGCGCAGTAAAAGAATTTATAAATAAAAATAATCGATGTTATTTGGTTTCGTAATTAGCAGTTGCATGTCTTGACCCAAGTTCCGCAAAAGACAATTACATATAATATTATTATGTCTCAAAACGAGAATAACGAACAATACTCTTCTGTGTTTTTATTTCTTTCAAATTATCACCGTCCAATACAAACTTATTGTAATCTCGCATTAAGACACGAGTATTTCGAAGTCGTTGGAAAACTGAGTAAAGAATTTTAAAATAACAAAGACAGATTTACTACTGTCAACTATTTTTAACATTTTTATCCAACTTTCAAATAAAAATTATCTTCGCGATTTACTATATATGCGCGAAATAATAATTAAATTGTAATTTTCTTATCTGGTTTCGTTATGTCAGAAAAATATGATCTCATCATTGTCTCGACCTTTCGTGATTATCAAGTTTTGACTTCTCCCAACTCAGGAGTTCAAATCAATTTTTTTAAAGTCTTTTTGATCAGAATTAAGGTGGATAAAAGTAATAACGATTTCCAATTATAACGTAATGTTAATTATCTGTAATCTCTGATCTATTACATAACGACCATGATCTCTAAGCATAATGCATCACTTTATCTCACACTTCCTTTTTTTTATACGGATGCCAAATGAAAACTTAACAACAGATGCAAAAAGAATAGATAACCCCGATGAGATCACAGCTGTTGGCATTTTGTTTCTTCGCGCTTATCCTTTGATAAGCGAGTCTAAACGTTTATTGTTATCGTAATTACTTCAATATCTCTCCTCCCTTGCAATAAAAAACTACTGGAAATAATTTTTTCTTGTCGAAAATTCTCTATATTTTCAAAATAAATCTATTAGATCATGATAATAGTGTGATTATCAATTTTTTAAATATATAAATTTTAAATTAATGACTGAAATAGTGTTCTGAAAAATTTATTTTCAAACATTTTCCAAACATAAACAGAAATTACTACAACTATCACCGAGAGAAAGTTCGGAAAGCATTTTACGGTCATAAAAGTTCAACATATTAAATTATAAATAAAACTTATCTTGCTTTAAGTGAATTTTTGATGATGACTTCCGAGATGAGAGAATTCTGATAACTTAGGGTCATAACGCTTCTGGTGTGCGACCTAATTCTAACTCAGTTATTCCCTATCGCACATTTTGCAGATAATTTAATTGCACCGATAAAAAATTTATGTATAACGGCCCACCAGTGAACAAACCCAGAATTTCGAAAGCAGGTAAAAATTCGTTGATGGGAAATAAAATTGGTCAATTAAAAATTGCTTTTTTTCTAACGGTTCAATCGTTCCTTGAGATTAAAAGATTTATTTTAACTATCAAATTTTAAGTCATAAACTCAACTTATCTCCAGACGTAGTAAGAAGATCAAATAGAAAATTCAAAATGTAGGTCGGTTTATTCGGTCTATTCCACGAAATTATTCCATCTCATTTGACTGTTAAAAGTGGACTTCAAACCTCCGTGAATCAGTTCTACAATACTAATAATCGGCTGAAACAATTTTTTAATTTTTCAAATTTAATAAAATCCCTTACAACCCGAAAGCAACGACTTCTATCCGTAACTGAAAGACTTCTTTTAATTACTAAGGATACCTTAAATCGTGCCATGACGATGTACATATTATTAGACAACTAATTAACAAGTAATTAATTTAATTAATTTCATTAATTACATTAATACAAAAGTTAAACTGCGCACTATTTTAGAATTTAATAGAGGCTCATGTGAATCAGCATTACAAACCCTTTCATCTTAAACTTTACATTTTACCTTATGCCTCGTTGACACCGTGACGATAGATTTTATATCAAAATTTTAGTATCTTTATGTATTGTTGTGAAACTTTTTGCATGATTTTGTGCATTATTTTTAAATCTGTCCCAGTGTTTTGTTATGAACAATTTTTTTAGAAAGTAGTGGGAGCAACGTTTACAAATTAATTTGATGAACAAAACCAAATCACCGTGTAAACGTGGTATATCACGCATGTTAATTCGTAAAGCGTGCTCACCTCGCGTTGTAAGTAGCGTCTACCAGTGACTAACATTAAACTAACTTTTCTGGACAAAAAAAAAACAGAAATATATCTTCAAAGCATGAAGTAGTATAAGGAGATTCAACACAAATCCATCTGCTATTCCGGAATCTCTTCGTGCTTCAAAGATAGGGGAGACCGGACCTAGTTGACTAACGGGGTTAGTTGACTAATCAATCATAATTTCTGTATTTATCAAATTGTAATTTTTTAAGTCACCATTTGGTAAATACAGAAACTATGGTCGATTAGTCAACTAAACCCGGTCTCCTTCTTTTAAAAAAAAAATGGTTGCTACTTTTAAATGGTGCCTTTCTGGTTTTAAACTCATTTTATTGTGCCTTATCCGTCCAAAAAAGGTGTGCCTAAAAAAATAACTACTTAATCCCAATGTTTAATATTTATAAATTATATAATTTTCAAAAAGGCTCATCTTTGACCGGCACGATAATCAAGACATAAAAAAACTGCTGTAACAATTCATGCTTGCAACTAATGACAATGGTGATAATAAAACACGGACGTACTTGCAACCTGGGGAGGGTATGCTATTGCAATATTGTGTATATGTGAATATGTTTTTCTTTTTATTTAAGTTTTTTTTTCCTTTGTTTTCGTATGCGTCTGAGTATAAATATGTATATGTATGTATTTTTCTAATGCGTTTTTCTTTCCATTTTATCTGTACATAGTGCATCGTAATATCTTTATAAATTACTTATGACGATAATTATGATCAATAATAGTATCTATGACTGTATGTGAATAGAAGTATTTTTCAAATCGAAACTATATTTGCATTTTATCATTTACATTTCACCCGCACATACAAGCACCCTACAAATTTAAAAAATCTCAATTTCGATTTGTTGCCCTCGGTTGTAAATACTCGTGTTTTTTATATTCTGAACCTTTGATAATTGTTTATTCCAATTTCCCATCCTTGCACCTGCTCTTTGATTTGTGTGGTATATTTATATTTCTACGTTGCATATTGCCATAGTTTTAGAAAAAAAAAAAAAAAAAAACATGCACTTTGCACAGTGTGCCACTCCCACAGTAACCCATCTTTCATAGTACCATGCTCGTTGCTCGGTGAGTACATTTTTTAGTTTCATCCCCAAACATCAGAGTTGTACATTCTTTATTTCAAAATTTTTGTATGTTTTTTATTCATAAAAAGAGATTGAAGTTGCACTTGCAAGAATCGAAATTCATTTTACAAGTAAACATGTACAACTCTGAAGTAAAGGTCGACTTTGATATTAATAAATCATTAATCTTTTCAGTTTAAAAACTATACATCTACATGATAGTAGTTCAAAGTCAATCTTACATATGTCTTTTTTATTTATTCACTAACACAGCACACATTTCGCACCATGTTTGAAGCTTTTGCAAAATGCCTGCTTTCCTCGAAATTGCTTGCTGTACTCGTTTCATTAATTCCCTATGCTTCATCAAAACTTCTATTCCTTGTGAAATCATGATAACATTATTAATCTAAAAATCGATCTAAAAACGAAACTAATAATCAAATTCTAAATTAATCAAATGGGGAATCTTTGTTCTTGTGTCCTCTATCACAATACTTTTGATTTATAATTTTTTTTTTTGAAAAAGATAAAAGCGGACACGAGTCTAAAGATGTGGGAAGCTTGCAAAACGAAATGGGAAAAGAGAGCAATGGAATCAAAAATCAATTTTTGTTTCAGATAACACGGTGCTACCAATTTCTGGAGATTCGATTCCAGCGCAAGTGGTTCAGCAACCACCACCATATATTGGACCACCACAGCCCCACGATTTGAGAAAGGCCCAGAGTTACGAGGATTTTGGTAGCGATTCGAAGGCTCAAACATTGTTCTACTCGCAACAATGCCCTAAAAGAATGTACGATAACAGGTCACCTTACTATCAGCAACAACAGCCAGTGGTATATCACCAACAAACCTACATTGAAGATCCAAGATCCTATCAAGTTTACGATCAGAGTCCACAATACTTTGACCAACAACACATCCCACAGAATTATCCTGAGAATCAGATGTTATATAATCAGAGAGTTGTTCAAGCTCAAAATGCGAGGAATCAACAATTTTTCACTCTTCCAAATCGAAGGTCTCAAAGAGATAATGAACCACCTAGAAGTGTCACACCGGATATCACGAGAGGTTTGGGACGTGGTCCAGTCAGTTCCATGCACATGTTGGCTAGACAGAGTCAAAACCCAGTGCCGGAACAAGTGAGGTATGGACAACTAGAATCTGATGCCCATATGGATTTAAATAGAAGGCATGTCGAATTGGAAGCTAGAAGTAGACTTTTGCAGCAGCAACTACAAAAACAACAACAACAACGAAATCTACCTGTGGATGTTAAAAATAGGTAAAAAAACCATACGAAAATATTTTAAAATGATTAATTTGTTAAAACAAACTGAATCAATTCTGCTAACCACTTGAAATATAAATCTATAAAATTAAAGTTATTCCAATTTATCATTATAGGTTCGCATCTCCTCAAGGTTTTTCTGCACTCGGATATCGATTTTTCGCATCTTCACCAGTACAACCCTCGGATAGGAAATCCCCCTCCAATGAAAGTTTTAAACGCACCCCTATTTCACCAATCGGACCAGAACATAATAATGGATTTAAGTCATCAACACCCACTGGAAGATCAACGCCAACCGTTGCTGAACGTCTCGCTATTACTACAAAATGCCCTTCTTCAAGAGATAGTACCTCAGGCAGAAGTACACCAGTTTTGGAATCTTCCTCTGGAAGAAATACTCCCACGAATTTGGTTCTTTCTCCAACGAGAAGCACCATGTCGAATGAAGAACTATTTGCTGCAATTCATAAGTCAAAGAAGAGGCTAAACATTAAAGATGACAGCGAAAATCTCTCCCCATCTGGATCCACGAATTCTCTTATCAAAAATAATGCCGGAATGAGGCACAGCTGGAGTCCCGAATCTCAGAAAGTTCCCGAAGTAAGCATAACATTCGATAATAACAAAGATATGCTAATGGATTTACCAAATTTTTTTGCATAATCCTCTTGTTTTCATGTAATAATCAACTCTTGATTATTCCCCTGTTTACTAATGCGACACATCATCTCTTTTAACCTTTTTTTCTCTCCTCTCCACCGGACCTTATGTCATTTAATAGGTTTTAATCACCTCCTCTTACGATGACGATATCAACAGCTATTTGCCAAATTCCCCTTCCTTTCTTTAAACTTTAATCTTCCTTTTCTCTCCTATACTTCATTGTATCTATATCTAATTTTCCACACCTTCTTATCTGCCTTTATATTTCTCATTTTTCCCCTACTTCTTGTATATTCTTCTCACATTTCCTTTTTCTTCTTTACAAATATAACTAAATCCCTATTTCTTCTCCAGTTCTCTTGTGTATTTTCCGTAGAGCTCTCCTACTTCATGATATCCAATCAAATTCGTGATAATATAATTTGTAATTAATATCCTTCTTTTACTTACGACACTATATTCTCTCCTTTCATCACCTATTACATTTCCATTCACAAAGTGTCAATTTTTTTCTTCAATCTATCTCATTAATTCATTCTCATTTCTTAAGTATTTTCTTTCTCTTCTATTAAATCAGTTTTCAGCTCAATATATTGAAAAAGCTAACGATAATTTTCCAATTTTTTCAGATACCTCCAACAGTTCAAGTACCATCGACTACCTCACGCCTCGACTTTAAGCGTTTGCTTCTTCAGCAAAGCGTCAAAACTGGACCAACGAGGCTTTCAGCTGCCGAGCAGCTAAAACTTTCCCGTCAACAGTGCCAATCGCAACAATCTCACCAAAATTCTCCACTCTCTCCTCTCTCAAAAGTTCTGAGTCCTCGATCCGCTTGGAGATTCCAAACACCAAGAACAGATGTGCTTTCTTCGACTATAATTGAAGATACAGCAGCTGAAGAAAAGGCCATGAAACCATCTCCAGAAAACACAATAATGCCTTCGACGAAATCTAGGCGACAATTGGATTTATGCAATCAAAAGAAGAATCAAGACACTCAAAATGAGAGTAGGTTTTCAACTAAATTAATGAAAGAACTGAATAATGTCAGTGATATGAGGATACAAAACACTGAAACTAAAAATGAAAATTTATCTGAAAACAGAACAGAGTTCAGAACTGATAATAGAGTTGAGGTTTCTCAAATTTCTGACCAAAGGACGTCTCCTCTACATTCACAAAATAATACCCTGTTGAATTTCAGACAACAAGAGGCAAAAAATTCTTGTCCAAAAACTTCAGCACAAAGCAGGTCGAGTCAAGACGCGATTAGTGCGTTTGAGAGTCGTAGACTGAGTAATCAGCTAGCGAAAGCACAATTTCTGGCCAGTGGCCTTCCTGTTAGTCAGAATCAAAATCAAAATCCCATTTTCCAAAAGCGATTTAGAGCGCGATCTGAATCACCTCAACACGCAATCGCGCAAAATGTAACTCGTAGTCCAAGTGCTCCAACATTAGAGACTGCTCTTTAAAGTCATTAAGCCCAATTCTATCACCTCCAAGGGGCTAAATTTGTAAGATTTGATAGTTGTAATTAGAAATTAGAGATACGACGGTTCTGTGTATTGTAGTGATGCAAAAGAAACGATTGGATTTTTTTAATAAGAATGAATCTCGAAGGCCTAGATTCTAGATTCTTGATTCAGAAGTGATTGAAACTAAAGTATTTTGTACCAGAGTAAAGTCAGATAAAAAACATACCTCGCGGTAGACACATTTATGATACTATTTATACTTGAAATTATTCAACGAACCAGAACGTTCATTGGGAAATGTAAAATACTGAAGAATATGATTCTTTTGTAACAATATTTAATTATTTTCTACAGTTTGTTTCGTTCTGTTTCCTAAACTGAAGAACAGTCTGACAGAAATTGTAGGAAGATAAATTATGTAATGCGTAACCGAATTGGTACCTAGCTGGAAAGCGATTCTAAGTTATTATTTATTTTTTTTAAATGCACTGTAAAATCCTCGTATTTTGATACGTCGAAAATGTAAATAGCGAATAGTAATTTTTATTAGAACGATAGCTGGCTTAAAGTCTTTGATTGCTTGCTAGTCTAGTCGGGATGTATATTAGATTTATTTATGGGTAACAGATTTAAAATTTAACTTCAGTCTCAGCACTTAGGTAAATTTATTTATATTGATTCATATTTATTCTTAAGGTCAATAATTTACCATAAAAGCAATTTAGTTTTGCCAACTTTACGTTCGCAATAATAAATATTTTTCGCTAAAACTAGGTTATTTACCTGCGTTTCATCCAGATGGAGGTAAATGGCCTAGTTTTAGCGAAAAATATTTCTTATTGTGAATGTAAAGTTGGCGAAACTAAATTTCCTCTTATGGTAATTACTACATGTCCTTAAAATTAATTTCTTATGGTCTTAAGACTTGGAAAGACACTTTATTTTTTTCAAAATACTAGTATGTAATTTAATTTTTGTTGGCAAATAAATACCTCAATCTTTTTTATTTTGTATTAAATGGATGCTTATAAGACTGAAGTTAAACTTTATTTCTGCAAAAGCTCTTAATTTGAAAATGTCAAACGTGCTTTGAATACATTTTTATTTAAACAAATTGTATCGTGAGACGTGTATGGATAGAGAAAGAGAGAGAATGTATATTTTAAAAGAAATGCCTATGTAGGCCTTATAAATAGGCAATGAATAGTAATTAATGAATAGTAATATATTCAAAAGACAAGTATAGTGTTAAAATACGAAAGAGTTGCCTTAATTAAATTATTGAACCTCCAGTAATCATCATCAGCAATGTAATCGCGTATTTTTGTTCACTGAAGCGATTATCGCTAAAATTGAAACGTAATTTTAAAACTTAAGCTGAAGAAATCTTTTGTACTTTGCTCAGAATAAAAAGGAGATTTTACAGACCAAATATTTGTTTAATTAATGAATTCCTTGTATAAAAAAGCTCAAAAATAAACAAAAAAGTCATTTACTATAATGATTATTGAAATATATGTACATAAACATGAATAGTCTGTTTTGAACCTTTCATTTTTCATAATTAATACAACATAAGTGATTAAACTTTAAAAGAATTAATTTTGACTATTAATATGTATATGTTTATAAAAATCTTTTTGTTCTATATTGGAAATTTACTTTCTATTAGTGTTGTTTTATTGAATCTATACTGGAACAAAAACTCCAGGACTTTTTGAATGCTTGTAAAATTAGTTTTATACAAAAAGTATTACGTTTACCATAAATGAATCAGGAATAAATACGGTACCCAACAGGTCGATCACTTTTTGTCATTTGTCTGATTCGTGCGATTCCCGCGCTGTTTAAAAAAGCTAAAAAAAATATATATTTTTTGTTGTTTGTTATATATAATGACTTTTTAACTTATAGATTTATCCACTAAATAAAAATTTAAGAAAATTTGCCTATTGGATAATTCTATGAGTTAAAAAGCCATTATTTATAATAAACAAAAAAAATATTTTTCAGCATTTTAAACAACGCGCAAAAAGAAACCAATCAGGCGCTTTGCACGACGCATGCACAGCACCGCATGGGTTCAAGCACTGCACTTGATCCACGTAGTCATTGGCGTTGGAAGCGTTGGAAGTTGTTATCTAACCTCAAAATTCTTATTATTGAATTTCTAACTTAATTTGCCTAATTTGACCCATTTGTCGTAATAAACAAGTAGTCTCCATTCTAATCTCGGAATATCAAAATTATGGTTAGCTCTTCATTGAATATCTAGCATACTTTCATTTGTTAGAATCGGGAAAATAAAAAAAGTATTAAACAAAAAGTACTCACCCATAATCACTATTCAAAATTTACTTCCATGAATGACATGACTTCCTAGTTTCACGTGTTTCACGTTTTCACACGGCGTCAGTTGTTTCCGGTTCTTCTTCCCCACTTTTTTTCTTTTTTTACATTGAGTTTACAGTAGAGACTTCCACATTTCAAGACTCCATCATTTCACCTTCTCCTCATCTGGTGACCCCACCATGCCCCACCACTAGTCTCACTGATAGTTTCTGCGCTTGCGCAGAGTATATATAATAGAGATTCAAAAAAACCGCCATTATTTATTGCTGCGTACATGTCTATTGCACAACTTCAATTTCCCCTCCAAGCTATCACAACTCCCCCCGAAATGTTGAAATGCGGGAGACTCCTCTGTACTCAAACTTGCTCTCAAAATTTGAATCAGTGAAATTTCATTGGTTTTTGAATGATTTGAAGTTGTAAGAAGTAAAATAAATAATCGTGCGCGTAGCGCGCGTGTTGGTTTGCTAGTCATTTGTAAATTTTTCTCAGAATTTATACGATTCAAAACAAAATTGTAACGTTCGGTCACAATGGTCGGTAATACACTCGGTTATATTCTCGTTCTCATTACCGTTTCCAAGGGAATTTCCAACGAATATTCTCCCTTCACAACTCTATTTTAAACTGCGCGCGAATAGCAACCAATCAGATGCCGAGTGCGATGCATGCGCAGTAGAGTAAGTGGCCTGCGTTGGGAGAGCACTAGTTTACTGTCTAGACTTGAAATATTTTATGCATGGTCACTAACCAAGCTGATTTCCGCTCTCCACTGATCGGGAAGAAGATGGCTGACCCACAAAACATTTGGGTTTTATTGAACTTTGGAAAATCGGAGTTAACATCGTAGTGGATCAACGACGTACCATTTTATCTAGTAATTCGGTAGTGGCATGATTGTTACATTGATTGAATGTTTAAGTTTCGTGAACTGTGCTTCGAACTAGTCAAAAATCTGCTGTGAGCACTCGAATTTCGACGTGTTGATTCGTGCATTCCTTAGGAAAATAATGGCTTCGTAGTGAATGTGATTACGAAGACAGAGGACTACGACCTTCGTATCGAGTACACATACAGATTTCCAGGGTGCGTCGTTCAGTGCTGAAAAATACAAGAAAAAGCTACAAGTTTTAGGTGGTTCAACCAAGAATAATCATCTGTTTAAAAGTCGTACGTTAAAGATGACGATTCTTTCTAAGAAGAAAACTAGTGGGACAAAGGACAGACGTGAAGGAGGTAATGGGTCCGAGGTCGATGTTCATGGTGTACAAAACGAACACGGGTCAGGTTCCATTGCTTTACCTAATAGTCCCTATCAGGTAAGAAAAAAATCATCGATTTTCTTATTTATAAACATCTCTCATATGCCCCACATACTACTTCACGAGAAATAATAGGAATGATATTTATTTTCATTAAAAAAAAAATGGGTCAGGGCCTAAAATTATTTAAATTTTGGACTGAAGTATAACCAATGTTTGCTTAGGAATAATTTAATACTCATAAACGAACATTGTCTTCAAAAATTTTAAAGAGAAAAAGGTTAAGAATCTGGTTTTTTCTTAAATTAGGTCCGAGGGGGTAATGGGTTTGCCGTCGATCTTCATGCAGTACAGGGAGAACATGGCTCTGGCCCAATTGTTCTCACCAACACTTCTTATGAGGTGAGGAATGCAATTAAATCAAATTTGTAAAGATAAAATTGAACTATTTCAAGTTTTACTAATTGATTGAGATTATATTTTGAATTCGATGATATAACTTCAATCGGATGTGTTGTTTATCCATTTGTATAATGTTTCTTTTTTTATTTAAAATTACTATTATTAGGGTAAATAATCTTTCAAATGAAAGAATTAAGAATTAAACTAAATTGGGAATTTTAAAATATATATTTTACACAAAAAATAACGATCTCTGCAATAAATCATTATACCAGAGCCGCATAAATGTAGTATTTATTCCCCTGATTTGCGAGCACAGAAAATGTTGGCTTGCTGTGCATTATTTTCTATAAATAACTGTGGTTTCAACATTTCTTAAAATCCTGATTGCATTCATTCAAATTCTCTGAGCATAAAATTCCAGATTACAGTTTAGATTTTTGAATCTTTTAGTAGAGTACTGAATTCTAATTTCTAATACTATGACGAAGGATTTTTGCGAAATTTCATAAAATATTTTCTTTGCATATAAATACAGACTGAACCTGTAAGGAATATATTAAGTTAATTTACTATAATAACTGTTCAAGGCTATCTTCAAAAAACAGGTGTTAAAAATTCATTACTTCTAATTTCAGGGGACTGATCGGCGAGAGGAAAAACACTTTGAAGATGGAGGAGGTCCCAGTCATGGAAAACGTCATCGCCAACGACAAAGTCCACACAGGTATTTTCATTTAATTTTCAAAAAAATTAATGTGATGTTATTAATATTTTAATGCGATTCGAAGTAGTAATCTTAAATTGTGTATTTATTTTCAGTGCATGTATCAGTCGAAGTTCGCGAAATAAACGCGAGAGGGAAAGGGATAGAGGACGAGAGAGAGAAAGGGAAAGGGAACGAGAGAGGCAGGCAACGCCACCTACTGCATCAAGCAGTGGTTTGCAGGGTAATTAAACAATGATCGAAATATAAATAATTAGTAATCAAAATTATTGAATAGAGACTAAATTCAGCGTTTAAAAAGTAAAAATGGTTCATTAGTTATCTGAAACCAGTAATATTAATTGTAGATAATTATTTCCTAAAATAAGGTGGAGATGGCTCTGTAATTGGCAATAATCGCATAGCTGTAAATGTCGAATCTGAACTTTCGAATGGTTACAACAGTGGTGACGAATACACTGGACGAACTGGCAATAATCTTACAGTTGCAGAGTGGCAAGAGGTAGTTTCTTTACAAAGTTTGCTTTAATGTTCAGAATTTCAAATTTGATACTGATAGTTGATCATTTCCTAATATTATAGCGAGACCGGTGGTTTGAAAAACGGATGCGAAAAGTGGGTTTCATCGTTAAAAAGATGGGAGAAGATGGGGCTTGTTTGTTTCGAGCTGTTGCCGACCAAGTTTATGGAGATCAAGAAATGCACGGAGTTGTTAGGAAACACTGCATGGATTATATCGTAAGTATCCAACACATCTTAGTATGTATAATTTCTAGCAATTCGCAAATAAATAGATATATCTTATTGCATTACTATATTTTTTCAGGCTGCCAACCAAGAATTCTTTTCCCATTTCGTAGCCGAAGATTTCAGCACTTATGTAGATAGAAAACGACAAGAAGATGTGCATGGAAATCACATAGAAATGCAGGCCATGTCTGAAATGTACAATCGAAGCGTTGAACTTTTCTGCTACAGTACAGGTAGACAATTATTTAAATTCTCCTTTTTTTAATTTGAAAAATTAGCATTGTATTAATAATATTATTATTATTTTAGAGCCCATCAACATCTTCCATGGAGTACTCAAGTCAGACAACGAGCCTATTCGGTTGTCATATCACAGAGGTAGTCATTACAATAGTATAGTCGATCCATACAAAGCGACTATTGGTGTTGGTCTCGGTTTACCATCTTTCAATCCCGGATCTGCTGATCGTGCTTTGATATCAGATGCCGTGCGCCAGAGTGAAGACTTACATATCGAACAGGTAGAGTTCGATGTACACCTAATTATAAGATAATTTTTGCCTAAAAATTTCAATTTACCTGAGAAAATTGTCTGATTTTCAGACGATGCTGGAAGATAAGATCAAGGCGACTGACTGGGAAGCGACAAACGAGGCAATCGAGGAACAAGTGGCCAGGGAAAGTTACTTGCAATGGGTACGCGATAATGAAATGAGAAAAGCAGTAAGTACAACTTGCTTGCTTTACCTTCCCTAACTCCCATAGTCTCTTAATTCGTCACTAACATCTAAGCTTCCCCCTCAAAATATAATGATGGTGAATATCATCCTACTGATCTAAAAAGCAACAAAAATCTGTGAGAACTGCTTTACGAGCTAATATCTTTAATAGATTTAAAGTAGAACCCAGACAATATTATAAAGAAAATTGATAACTACTCAATTTTCATTCAGAAAAATATACTTGAGGTGGTAACTTAGTATACAAAAAAAATATTTCCTACATGTTTCTTTGATTTTTTTAAAGCGATCGGCTAGTAGTAGTAGCACTAGTACGCTTACGAGTGCTCAGCATAGCCATGCCCTCTATCATTCGCATGGCAGCCGTGCACAACAACGAAGTCATACTTCTTCTCCAACGGCAACTGCAACTTCTGCAGATGCTCTTCGAAATTCCCCAAAGGTCTGCACGATTTGTTGTTGTTGAGATAAACAGTTTCTTTCTTAAACGTGACTTTAGTTTTATATTTGATTAGTTCATTTTAAATTGTTATTCTTTGCAGGCCGGTGATTCAGTGCGTTATAGTAAAAGATCTCCACAACACCAATCACCCCAAAATACAAACATACCTCTTCTTCCAACGGAGTTGAAACCTGTGCCACAAGAACCTGTACCTGGTAGCAGCAAAGAATCCCACACTTCTCCTGATATTTCCCTATTTAATCGTCTGCCTCCTGAAGTGTTCGGTAAGATTTTTTTTCTATATAAAGAGAAAGTTATTTAACAAATATCAAAGACTATTGCTTGTGTTTTACTTCATTTGGCTAATAAGAGATCCATTTTTTTTAGGTTTGACTGACTGGGAAGACAGCGATATATTATCAAAGGTGCTGGCAACTTCGCAACAAGAATATTTAGACAGCTTAAAGCAAAGTTGCACAGCTGGTACCGCTGGATCCGAATCCAGTGAAATACTAGACTCGAACAATAGTTAATTAACAACAAGGAGTCATCTTTTTTTTTTTAACTCTGAGAGAACAATGCAAAAGAGAAATGTATATATATATATATATAAATATATATACATTTCTATATTGCAGTATCCTCTAAAATCGAATTGCCAGGTTAAAACCGACGGTGGTTTGCCCTTTCTCATTTAAACAAAAGTTCACGAGGTATAAGTATACATAAATGTAATTTCTTAGCAGACGTAAGCATTATGTACGGAAAATCGCCTGAATTGCATACATATATTGATTTCATTTTTCGTTTATTTTAAAATTGAAAGTGATTTTTTTTGTTCAGGTTGATTTCTTTTTTTTTTTTTTTTTATTTTGCCTTTTTTTCTACCTTTCATTAAAACCTAGTGTGCCGGATGCATAACTGTTTTCTCATATTTTAGTCATTAAATCAAACATGAAAAATTCTTATCGCTATTCTATAGTACGCGATTCCACATATGGATTATTACCAAATTTGTTTTCATCTTTCAAGAGAAGTTTTATTGCCAATTAGCCAGTCGGTAGCATTCGATAATCGTAATTGTTCTTTCCTGATATATATAGCTTTGAAAAAGACTTGGTTGCATTATTTGTATCAAAATAATTTAAATAAAAAAATATAACTTAAGCACAAAACTCAAGCGTTTTATTTTATTTCTAGATATATTTATTTATTAACAAGTGGATTCTGAAATTCTAGTCTAGAAAATAAAATGGAACAAAGTAGAAATTATGATAAAAGATGTTTTGAAAAGTAAGAACTTCTAAATGAAAAAATTAAAACTATGATTGTATCCTTTTGTTCTAAAGTGTACTCAGTTTTCGTAACAGTTGTTAATAACTTCGTGTGTGTACATATATA
>JAUESH010000024.1:4753452-4779446 GCA_032275165.1 Synergus magnus | reverse complement strand
GCCTATAATATTCGCCACGTTGAAATATACTCTGTGACCAATAAATTCAAAGTTTGAAACTGTTCATGCATCTAATAAATACAATCAAAATAGACATAATAAATTCGACTCTATTCTAATAATAGTAAAGGTTTATTAATACAAAACATTAAAAAATTAATAGAAATAAATTATTATTTAAAAATTCATTAGTAGAATTCAAAAATTAAACTTTGAAATCAGGTCACCAGATAGATATAAGCAGAACATGGCCATTGGCCAAGTATTAATAGATCCAAACCCCACGCTTGCTCAATTCTTTCTAAAACGAGTTTCGTGAATGTAGATTCCCAATCAGTGTCTGTTTCATCATGAAATAACGCACACTTCTTTTTCAAATGGACTTATTGTAGTCTGTTGGGAAAGTTTGTTGAGTTAGACATTTTATTGAAAAAACAAAAGAGATAATAAATTTTAAAAAAACCCGTTGTAAATAAGCATTCATCGGTCTTATCACACATATCGGCCTTGGTAGTGCACTTTGAAATTCTAAGAGACTCGAACAGAATGCAAGAAGTTCTTACACTTTGGATTAATTTTTAGTAGAAGGAATGGATATTTATAAAACGGATTACAAATCTCTGGTAAAATTTATAATTTCTTAATTTTATTTATTCAAATTTATTGTATGAAATTTACCAATTTTTTTATTTAGTCTAGCTCATCAAAATACTTTCCACGTCGTAAATGGATGTTTGTTTTGGGACTATTTTTAGTACTGACATTATTATCAGTTCTGAGTTCTTATTTGATCATTTCTTCGTTTGAGTCCACACCTCAAAATTCCAAAAATGAAATTCCATCAGACACATACCAAGAAGGTAAATATTAAATTTATTGAAAGGTCTCTCTATAATATTCTCTTATTTCTTAAGAATAATTATTTTCCAGTTCTACAAACTTGGTACAATTTTTCTGAGAGTGAGTATTTTCTCCACCTACTATTTTCCACTAATGCTTTATTGCAGTTAATATTAATAGAAAAATGAAATTAAACCTGTGATATAATAATTTAATCTACTCCTTCAAAGCAAAACAATAACTCTCCAGCAATTAAGCAATGTAATCCAGCAATGTAATTTGTTTATGCCATACTTGTATTTGTATTTTCATTTTTTCAGTTCCTAAACTCAATTTTCAAATAAAACTTTCCTGAGTAATGTACAGATGTAAATTTTTTTCAGATAATAAGTGGTACAATAGGAAAAGTGTCTCTCAGAGTAACAAGGACCTAGTTCAAGAAGTTAGAGAAAATTGGATAATAGAAAAACACGAATTGAATTATTCTCTTCGATCTCCGAAAGTGAAGGACCCTTCTATGGGTCAAGCAAAAGTTATCCGAGAAATTTTTAATTATTCGGTAAATATAATTAGAAAGTAAATCATGCAAAATTCAGTTTCCTACTTCAGTTTGTAAACTTCAATATTTATTAAAATTCTTAATGAAAGATCTTTGAAACAATGATTGATTCAATTTTCTCTTTGCAGAAAAATGGATTTTTCATCGAATGTGGTGCTTACGATGGAGAAACTCGTAGCAATACTTTAAATCTTGAACGTTATTATGGATGGACCGGACTTCTAATAGAAGCAGATCCTATAAATTTTTCAAAAATGTTACTGAAAAACAGGAAGGCTTACTTATCGCCGACATGTCTCAGTATTATCCCCCATCCAACAATTGCAAGTTTTTCGTACAATTAATGCAAATTAATTTTAAAAAATTAACGAAAGCAATTATTATATATTTTATCATTTTCTAGGCTTCTTTTCTAATGGCAGATAATATTGGACGTCTTCATGAACCTCTAAATTCCACGGATATAAAATACAAAAACAATGCAGATGTTGCGCACTTTGGAAAGCACATTAATGTTCAGTGTTTTCCTCTTGCTACTTATATTTTCGCACTTAATCGAACAACTGTGGACTATTTTAGTTTAGATATAGAAGGCAAGGAAATCGACGTGCTAGAAACTATTCCCTTCGATTCTGTGGATATTAAAGTAATGAAACAATATACAACAGTTCTTGGTAACTTTTACTGTGAAAATATTTTACTAAATAATATATATTATTTGCAGACTCTCTCAGTGGAATATATTCATAACGAAAAAAGTCGAGACTATATGATTGAACTAATGAAGAAGAACGGGTATTATGTTCAGAGCTTCGTGGAACGTGAAGACAACCTAGCAAATGATATTATTTTCGTTAAAGAAAGTTTCATACCAGTGAAAAAACGTAAAAGTCACGTAACTTATACATGGCCTTAATGTTAGTTTTGATCTAGAATAATTTGTTTATTTATTCATTGGGTTGAAGTTTCAGACGTCTAGTTTGACGATTTTTTTTTATATTTATTGGAATAAAAATATGAAAAAAAAAAGTTTCCAAAACTTTAAAAGATTTAAAAACAATTTCAAGGGATGCTAATAGATTTTGATTTATTTTAGGGATTTTTAAAAGAGTTGAAAAGAGATATCAAAAGATTTTTTCAGATATTTCACAAGATTTTAAGATATTTTAACAGTTTTTAACAAATTTAAAGGAATTTGAAGAGATTTGAAAATATTTCAAGAGATTTTAATTAACTCCAAGAGATTTTGAAATATTTTAAACGATTTTAAGACACTCACAGAAGATTTAAAACATTTAAAAGAATTTCAAAGGATTTTAGGGGATTTCATTTGATTTCCTTCACATTAGAATCTAATCCTTAAAAATTCTCAAAATCTCTTAAAGCTACTTAAAATCTGATAAAATCCTTTAAGATGTCTTAAAATCTTGTGAAAACTCTTGAAAATCCCTAAATATTTTTTAACTCTTGTAAAAATCCTTTGAGGTTCTTTAAAATTACTTGAAATCCCTTAAAATTCCTTGAAGTTCCTTAAAATCAAATCAAATTCCTTAAAGTCGTTTAAAATACTTTAAAACCCCGAGAAACACCGGGTAAATTTCTGTTAGTAAATAAATAAAAATAAAATGTTTTGGGGAACTTTTTTGATATTCGTAATCCAATAAATATAAAAAAATAAAATAAAAAAAGTTCGTCAGACTAGACGTCGGAAACTTCAACCCAATTATTTATTCTCCATTTTTTAAAACTGATTCCACTCAAACTCTCGGAAAATTAGTTTCATTAGAATAATTTATCCCCAAATATTTTCGAAGTAGTATAAACTTACTTAATAAAAAGTGTTCTCAATTCTAAGGAGTATCAAACTAGACAACTTTTTATAAAACTTAAACTTTTTTGCAGCTTATTTTACCTGTTGAACAGTATGACGTGTATCATTTGAAAATAGTCTTCGTACTATAAAGCATTCCTAATTTATTTACTGTATGATAGCAAAAGACTGTGAATAATTATTTATTATAATAATTTTGTAGCAATAAAAAACAATATCTGAACTTCACATCGGACTATTTCATCAGCTATACAAATAGTTTATTTTGTTTATTTCTCTTTCACAAAATATTTACAGTTGCCTTGTGTGTTTCTTTCGCCATATAATAAAATACAGTTTTTATACATTTGATGCATGTTGAAAAGCTTATTTTTAAAAAGTCTTGGTTGACAATTTCCACATAAATATAAAACCATTAAACTACATACTTTAAATTATTCAAAAATTTTCAGTGTTATTCTTCAAATTAAATTAAAGAATGAAATAGCAAAATTTGATTTTTAATTTTTCATTCGCAATTTATAAGAAAAACACAAATTATTACTATTGAAATAGTTTTAGTCACTTAAAAGATCGAATTACGATTCTTCAAAAATAAGCTTTCCGAATTCCCCTAACACAACGCGCTAAATTGTCTTGCATACACAATAATTTAACATTTTGGGTAATAATTAGGAACTCAAGGTACCATATGTGCATTTAGCAATAATTTTTTTTTTTTAAAGATACACCTTGTCTTTTATCACCTTTAAGATCTTTAACCTTCTTTTTGGTTTTCACACACTCATCGTTCCTTACGAGTACTATTTCATAATTCAAAGAAAAATATCAATAATATATTAACAAATAAAATTTCAATAAAATAAATGAACCTAAATTTGATATTAGATTAAAATTGGTTTAAAAAGTCATCTACTTATTGAAAATGAATTCAAACGTAAGTGTTGACAAAAATAACACTTTTTTTAAAACAGAAACGTAAGTACTTTTTATACTCGTTAACATTCGAATGATCTCATTATTATATTATCATTGAAACATTTTAATTGCTTCATCCTGAGCAATAATTTCACCTCACCATCGCTACTTAAATTTACACTTTCTCACAACACATTAACTAGAAAACACCATTTAAACTCGTTAATTATAAACAATAATATTCAACATTCTTTTATTCATATTGACCTATATATTAGCTGATAATACGCAAGTCCTCAGCAGAATTTGCACGTAGTGACTGTTTTTTATTCTTAAATAATATTCTTACTTAAAAATGTATAGTTTATATTTTTTCTTTGAAACTCTTTTCCCTGAAAAATTGTCTTTTTTCGTTGAAAAATCGTAAAAAACTCAAAGAATTTTTTATTTAAAAACAATTTACAGAGATTTTTTCACTCTTATTCAGTATTCTTATTTTTGGAATTTTCAAGAAGAAGGAGATGCTAGCAGAATCTTCATAGATTCTTGAAGTAATAAGAAATAAATAAATCGATAGCAAAGGTGAGTCTGAATTAGGTACATGACATTGACTAGAGATTACTTGATTTTCTTTGCATTCAGAGATTCTTTCTATTGAAAGATTTGTAAATTAATTTCTTATAAATTAGTGTATAAATTACTTTATAAATGATATTTTTAAAGTTATAAATTTATAAAATTATTGTAATAGAGCCTTAGTGAATTTTGTCTCTCTTACAACTAAGTGTTTCAACTTTGTCTTTTAACTGACTTTTTTTTTTTTTTTAATACATATCTAAGTTCTTTTTTGTAAAAGACTCTATTTTTGGTTTCGTTATTAACGAATTCTAAATTTAAAAATAAACAAATGGAAGTTTTCAAAATTACGTATGCCTTTTAAAGAAAAAACTTTCTAAAATTAAGAAAAATATTTTATCTATAAAAAATTGTTAGTTTTAGTAACTTGAGAATATCACAAAATTTTATAACTCTCTTGATAAACATTCTTATCCTTAATTCAGAGACTTAAATTACAATTTGAATTTTTTCCAATACCTCTACTATTTTCGATAATCCATTTCTTACAAATTCCGTTAATAAATTAGCTAATTAAGCATGATATAATCTGATATAATTTACCTTTTTACCAATCAGTATTATATACATCGCAAACATATAGAGGAGACTGTTATCTATTTTGTTCTGATTCGAGATAGATAATATTTCTCTCAAATAAATTATTGTTGTTGTTCTATTGACTTAAGAATCCAAAACCTTTTGAGCGGCATTATTTATTTAATTAGGAATCATCACTATTTTTATTTTATTTTATTCTAAAATGACCTTTTCCTTTAAAAAAGTAACTTATAGTGACTGTTTCTTAAAAAAAGTGACTTATAGTGACTTTTTCTTTAAAAAGTGACTAAAAAGTGACTTGCAAGAATTAAGTGACTAAAAGTGACTTAAGTGACTGTGTGGCAGCCTTGGAACGTAGATAAAAATAATTTTAAAATCTTACAAGTTGCCGAGCTTCGAGCTACCCAATATTATTTGCTCCAGGCAAATTTCCTTCTCCAGTCGGAACAAAACTGGTAACAGGCTCCTGCTAATCTCATACATAACTCTCCTGTTTTTTGTCAATAATACTTCCGGTAACGGCCGACAAGAGCGGCAGTTTCATTTGCTTATCTGGTGGAACGTCAGGGACCTTAATGCAACTTTTATGACTGCTGTGCCTCCTCCAGTAATCAGACTGGTTGCTGCTACCAGTAGTTGAGCCAGTGGTCCCCGTACGACAGGAGCTCTCCTTTTTTCTCTTCACCTTAGACCTAGAAAGCCCACAGAGCCTAAGAAATCCTTCCCTAAACTTTGTAGACATCAGATTATAGAGGATGGGATTAATCGCCGAATTAAGATAGAGCATCACCCGGCAAAAGTAGATAAGACAGTAGTAACCGTTCCAACCGAGGGAAATTATATTTCGTCGAGGGGCGACTATGATCCAGAAGGTCAATGCTCTGAAGGGAAGTAGGCAGATGAAAAAGCAGAGAACCACTGTTCCCAGCATCAGGACCACTTGTTTGCGATGCTTGAGCAGATTGTTAGCTGGACCCCGACTTATTGCTGGATTTGCCATCAGATGACGAGCTATCACTGTATAGAGGACAAGAAGGATCAGAAAGGGAATAATGAAGAAGACAATTATGCTTGTCAGGAAAAAGCTTTCCGTCCATGCTGAATCGGCTGCAGTCCCACATGTTGGAAAAAAGGTCCCATCCTCATTAGTCTCCATTTCGTAACTCGTCATAAGCAGGATCGGACTGCGAACAGAATTCAGGCTTACCAAATTCGATTCTTTATCGCGAAACTGATTGATGAGGAATGATACGGACCCGATGATAACATCATAGATTTTCTATCGCTTTGATTTTATTTATGAAATTATGCAAGACTTTTTAGGATGTTTACTTAAGATAATTTCAAAGAAACTTGATCAGGGTGTCTACTAAGTTTGGAATTATTAGAGGTTTGACGGGATTTAAAACTTTTTAAATGATTTGAAAATAATTCAAAAAACTTCAAGAGATCTAACAAAAGTTGCAAGTGTCAAATAAAAATATTTAGTTTGATTATTCGAACAGTAGACACCCTGTTGATGATTATGATCAATCAAATGTGTGTTTAAATAGGATCATGCCGTGGTTTATGTGCAACATATGGAAACTAATTTTAATGATCATCTAGTCTCTAGTCGTTTTACCTAGAAGCTTCTAGCATTATGATGATTTAATTGCATAAACAGTGCACAAAGTATGTACATCACACTGACAAGTACAAAGTTTTACGGAGAACACCAAATTCACATGCACAAAAGAACTAAGAGTGTTATTGGAAATAAGTTAGAAATTAATAACAACTAACAAGTCCTTTATACACAAAAATCACCTTATTAGTCACAGTTATAATACGAATTTCTCCTCTTGTTTCGAACAATTCCGATTGTCTTCATCTATTCTGCGAAAAGCAATATTGTTAAATCATATTTATTTTAGAGTCGCGCCTGATCTTTAGGTTGGTGATTATTAAAAGTGTAGATAGAAAATCTCTTTTTGAAACTGAATACATACTTACATAAATTTATTGACACGAACGTGTACTTATAATTATTACTATTTGGTCTGCCCCTATTTCTTTCTAAGAACAATTTTCCTATCTAACTCAACATGAAAATATTATGCACTACCTTAAAGTGTTTATAGAATCTTGGTGTATACAGCAAAATTTCGAAGATTGAACACATCAATTTTGAACATATGATAAACCTACTGGAATTCTAAAATGGAGAGCACAATAATTACAGGAAGAACACATGTAGAAAATTTTAAGATTGTCAAAAAAGTTTTGTAAAATTTACAACTTATAAATATAATTTCCTTATCTTATTTAGAATTTAATTTATCCTATCACACACAGACGCTGCACGACTGAAGTAAATCCAAGTTAAGATTTGTGTGACGGAAGTATACAAAATTTGAACGGTGCTAGCTTCTAATATATCGTACGCTTTATAAGAAATGCAGATAGTTTATGTGTGCTCCAATTTCAAATGTTTTCTAGTACATGAAATATCGGAGAGATTATTTTTCATAGAAGAAAGCTGATCTATACTGAATTTGAACTCGATTTTCTAGTTTTCGAACAACATTTGAACATTACTATTCTAAAATTTGTATTTGAACATTATTAATCTAATAAATTCCTCTGTATTAGAATTACATATTTACCCCGCCTTTGATTCTAAACAATTAATTTCTCCTACTGCATATTAAGTTAAAATTGTGATATTTCAGAATCCTCTAAATTGAAGGAATACATTTAGATATTTAAGAAAAGGCCATTTCGCGATATTAAAACGTAATAATTATAAAAATTTATATTTTACCCTAGCAATAAGAGAAGCAATTTAATTGCTGACTTAAATTTCTACTTAAATAAGAAATGTTGGTGCAATCAGTCATTATCTTGCAACTATTTCAATAATACTTTTTTACTCTTTACAACTAATGAACTTTTGCTCAGAATTCCTAGATATTTAATACTAGGTAGGCAGTAAAATGCATATCTTAGTAAGAACTGATCAATTCAATCTTTGGAACGATATTTTAAGAGCTAAGGAAGTCTTTCGATTATTCACCATAAACCGAGGATTTTCATTTATTTACTTATTAGTTAACTTTACCTGCAATGTATGCTAGCAAAAAATTTGTTTAGAAGGTACTTTTTAATGAACGTTAGAGTTGTTTATGTTTTTAGGGTTATTTGTTATTTCTATAAAATCAATTTTAAAGCGAATGATGAATTTATGCTTGAGATTACAAAATATCAAAAATATTTGTATTGGACAAGGGGTCGACCACTTCGAGTTTTTTTGTACCAGGAATATATTCTCAAAAGAATATTCGGGAATATAAAGAATATATTTCAATATTTGGGAATACAAGGAATATGAACAATATCTGGGAATATTTAGTGAGTGTTCCAGGAATATCGGAGTAACCGACCCCATGGTATTGGAATACTGTCTAGTACCTAGCTTTCAATTAAATAAATATCAATAGACGAAAAGTGTCCTCGAATGGAACTTAATTGCATCTTCGCCCATGAACCAATCTTTTTGGACAATTAAAATTAAATTGAAAGATCTAAGGGCTTTGATTTAAATTGTATAACCAGGGCTGCCACAGACTAATGTACTTCAAAAAAGTGTCAAAATGGGCTAATTTGATCTAAAAAGTGACCTAAAGTGACTAATTTTGAACAAAAACAGTGACTAAAAGTGACTAATTTTTAATTTATTTTGATTTAATTACACATATATTTGGTCGGCTTGCTTTGACATGATTAGATGAAATTCTAGTGCTGAATTTGGGGGTGAATACGGAGATAAAAAATTCCAGAATAAATTTTACAAGACTCACAAATTGTAATTAATTTTATTACAAGTTAAACAACCCTTTCACAAAATTCCGTATTTACATTCTAAAATGCTTTACGATAGGAACTAGGAAACCGGAAATTCACGAACTAATTAAACTTCAATATTAAATAGAATTTTCGTACTATAGATTATTCCATACATATATAGTACATAGATTTTCTTTTCTTTTTTGCGAAAAAATCGGAGTCTAATAGGTTTAAAAACTCTAAAATGACCTTTTCCTTTCAAAAAGTGACTTATAGTGACTTTTTCTTTAAAAAAAGTGACTAAAAAGTGACTTGCAAAAAAAAAGTGACTAAAAGTAACTTAAGTGACTGTGTGGCAGCCCTGTGTATAAGCGAACAAGAATAAGTATTAAGAGTCCATTTTTTTAACTAGCATTCCAAGTACAAACAATACCCAAAAATATAAACACCCACAACAAATAAAAAATGACTTCTACATTCCCTAAAATCTAAACAAAATTGACTTGCTGGTCATTGTTTAAAGCTCTCCTAGAAAGTCTGGTATCAGTCACAGTACTTTTGAGGGTGCCTCTTTCTACGGAGAGTCTTCTTTTAATACCAAGAAGTTTTAGGAACCCAAGTCTGAACCTGCTGCTCATCAGATTATACAAGATTGGATTTATAGCGCTATTCAGATAGAACATATTTCTGCTAAAGTAGAGTATATTGTAAAAGACCTCCTTGTCAATAGCCTGCACCTGTTTATCAGGTGCAAGGACAATATAGAAAGTAAGGATTTTGAATGGTGCAAGGCAGACGAAAAAGCTAAAGACAACTGTCAATAGCATTAAAATCACTTGTCTTCTGGCTCTGCTATGGTAGAGCTCGCTGGTATTTGTTGTTGAAGATGTATCCTTCATCAGGTGCATCACTATAATGGAGTAAAGGACCATCAGAATTAAGAGAGGCACGAAGAAGAATAGCACTACCAGTATCAGGAAAAAGGCTGTAGTTGCGTCTGTATCTGCCTGCATAAAGCAAACTGGAATCAGTCTTGAATCCTGTTGGCTCTTATTTCCATAGAGTGATGAATCCGCTCCATTCATCGGCATTTCGCGATACTGTGGTATCCAGATCATTGGACTGTAATCAACGAAAAATGAGAGACGTGCGTCGAATCAAATCATGATTTATTTTTCGAATCAGATCGAGTTTTTCGAATCAGATAGAGTTTTTATATCAGATTACTGTTTAAATAATGTTTATGTTATGTTTATGTTTTATTTTGTTAAATATATACAGGGCTCCCACAGCTCAAAAAAGTGACATTAGTCATTAATTGTAGAGATTTTTACGAATTTTAAGTGCTTTTAAAGTTTTTCGCGGAATTTTAAAGGATTTTAAGAGATTTTCATATTTTTGAGAAAAAACCGAAGTCTAATAGGTTTAGAAACTCTAAAATGACCTTTTCCTTTAAAAAAGTGACTAAAAAGTGACTTGTAAGAAAAAAATGACTAAAAGTGATTTAAGTGACTGTGTGGCAGCCCTGAATATATAAAAAGGTTTTTTTTATACTGAATAGGGTGTATGATTATGCAATGTGATAGATTAGCTTTAGCCCTTTGAGTTCAAAGGAATTCCTATGTAACAAAGCTATGCTACGTAGCTGATAATTAGCGTTAATTAAAAGGATTTTCTTTACGAAATACAAGAAAACATGAACTTATTAATTAGCAATAACTTATTTTATATTTCAACGATGAGAGAAAAAATATCGTTGATTCAAATGGTGGAGAGCAAACGGATATAAACAGAGAATTGAAAAAACAATTGAATTGCTGAAAGTAGTTTGATTCTGATTCGATGATTTGACGCACATCTCTAAAAAAACAAACCAGAATTGGTTGTTAATCCCAAAAGACAGACATTCGGTTCCTTTGGGCTCGTTTCAACGATCCTTTTTTTCCGATTCTTATTTCGTCTTTCCATCCGATTGGCTCATGTCGAAATGCGACAAGCAAAAAAGAGCTACAGGCTGCGTTTGCTTTCTCGCCTGGCTGCAGTTCAATAATAGTAACGTGAAAAATTTCTGTCGATTGCGATACACAACTAAGCAGTGATTTTTATAAAGTGCATGCGCAAAAACTGCAATTTTTTCCCTCGAAGATTGAAAGGAATTTCAATTTTGTATTTCAAAACAAAGATTCAATCTTTGTAAAAATATTTTATAATAATATTATACCATCATAAGTTTCTGACAAATTATTTCTTTCAGAAAATGAACAAATTTTAGAAGTACGAGTCGAAGTACGAACGTGGAATTTATTATTAAAGACCCACAGCTAGTTTTAGTTTAACCCAAGATAGTCTCACCTCATGGGAATTATGTAACACTCACATGGGGTGTATAACACCCCAATGACTTTATAACACTGCAGAATTTTGCAGAATTATTTTAGGGGTACAACAAAAATTTGCAATATATTTTAAACCCCTTTTATGCAAAAATTGAGTAACAATGTATATATTAAATATGTTTAAAAAATTGTCGAAAGTTAAAGTTTTAGAAAGATAAATTTGAGCTAGGAAATGGGCTAGGGTGTGACACACGCCAAGTGACTATCTTGGGTTAACGAAGTGGTACATAAATCAAGTACACATAAAGAGAATGACATTGAGAACAAATTAAGTCCACTTTGAAACATAAATTATTTTTTAAAATCATGATACAAGACACAGGATATCAAACTGCAGCCAACGAAGACTCCGTAAATTCTGGTTAATTGGCATCAAAGCAACAGAAATTAGCAAAAAAAGCTTTTGAGAAAACACCGCAATTAGAAGCTAGAAATGCAATATACGTCAGCCGAAGCAAAATAGGCTATTCATCATCCTTAATAAGAAAATATTAATTACTTTGTGATTTATTACTAGTCTGAAAATAAATTTCAAAATAATAAAATATTAAAATATACAAGCGAGAGAGGATTAAGATGTTTTAAGATCTACAGAGTACACATTATCTTTCTATCATATGTATTTCCAAATTTGTTCATTTTCAGGAAAATAACCATATAAACTGCACTTTTAAATAAAATGTTATTTGAATTTTAAGTTCAAGCGATTTTTAAACTTTAACGAGAAAAGATTATAGACTATTTATAGCGAAACGCTTTTATTCAGTAAAGCGTCTTATTCTCAGATTTTTTCGCGAGGTAGAAAAGAAAAGGGAAAAGTCGAACTTCGAAAGCTGCGATTCTTTCCGAAAAAGCGTGTAACAGAATATCTCAGATTTTTTTCCCTCACTAATAACCTTGCGGAAATGGAAGTTAAACAGTTGGTGTTGAGTTTCCACGTTATTTCGTCGATTTCTCAACTATTTGAGTGCTGAGTCCATTGAACCAGAGTCAATGGCTTGCAATACCAATACTCTAGAAGTTAATTAGTAACTAAATTCAGTATTTAAGAAATTTACACTAATCAATTTTCTCAGAAATTTTTATCAACAAAAATGTTAAGGCTCTTCAGTCCACTTAATTTATATTATTAATGCCTATCCTATCTTTAAAAAGTTATGTAACGAAATGTCTCGAAAATCTCGTATATATTGTTGTTACAAACTTGATTGGCTTTTGAATGACTTGAAGTTGTAAAAAGGAAAACAAAATAATCTTTTGAAATCCATATTAAAATTCGTGAAAATCTCTAAAAATTCCTAGAAACCTCTTTTGAAATTCCCCTCTAAAAAAAGTGGTTCCTCCCTAAAAATGTCTCGAAAATCTTGCAAATACTATTGTTTCAAGCCTAATTGGCTTTTGAATGACGAAGTTGTAAGAATTAAAACAAAATAATCGCGCGCTTAACACGCGTGTTGGTTTGCTAGTAATTCCAAATTTGTATTTCTGTTAAAGAAATTGAGAACCTAAGAAAAAACAGAATAAGATTTCAGGGAGTAGTTTTACATTTTGGCTTGAAGTCATTTTCGGGTCTAAAAGTTTATGAGAAATTTCTTTTCTGTGTGGTATGCGAAGTGATGTTGTGCCATTTATCGTACTCTTTATCTAAGAAAAGTGTGATAGGAGAGAACAATGGGGACGTATTCGACGATTTAATAGGATGGGGGCAAAAATTCCAGCTGACAACAACCTCCACATGAGTCTTTTATGAGTGGAATTGTGATCCGGACATGTCTACTCACTCAGACTAAGGTGCATTTGTTTCTTCGTCACAGTGCACTTGGAGGATGAGTGCTTCATTCTGGACTACTCGAGAATGTAACTAGGTTATGGGGTGTCAGCCGACAGCCTATGGGACATGATTTCCTACATATGGAGATCCTTATCCTTCCTAAGTTTCTCTCCCCAGAGAAACCCTGCTACGTCAGAACGATAATAGAGTTTTCTATGTATGTTTCATTAGTTCAATTCATCTTATACTGAATTCCATTATTTTGTATTTGAAGAAATCAAAATAATCAGATAAACAACGGGAAATCATGAGAATAAAGGAATTCTCAATAAAAAGATTAAAAAATGATTAAACTATTTTCCAGCCTTTCCTATTTTATGTAATAAATTGATCAAAACTGTCGAACCAATAAAAATCTAAAAACCACATTTCTTTGAACTTCTCTTCGCTAGCTTGAAAATTTCCATACTTTGTTGTGGGCAATACATCATAAAAATATCCGTCCCTTTGACTCCGATCTGTCTCCGGAAATCGTTTATTATGCACCGCATCGTCAAAAAGGGAAACTGTGACCCAAATTTAGGGATAAGTGAATGATAAAAACGTACAGGGCGTCATGGGGAAAGTTACCAGCTTTTTGAGGAAGAAATATGATTGCTGTTTTAATATTGGTTCCAACCAGCCTGTTATATGTGAATAAAGATGAATGAAAAATAGGCGAGAATGGAATTAAAAGGAATACTTTCCTTTCCATGGCCAGATATGATGGCCAGAAGCCATTTATATCATGTGTGAGAGATATTTTTTTGACATCACCTTAGAATGAGGGTAAATTTTATTAAACCTTCGGATAGTTCCTAATCCATATAGAAATCACATAGTCCCTTCGTTTGACCTAATTCCATCGTGTAGACCCTTATCAACTTCGAATAAGGTTGGGGTGCATTCCAAAAATGCAATTTTTGTTCGATCGATTCTACAATAGTTTCCCAAAACTGAAGGGTCTACTTCAAATGACCCTTGTCTTGCTTAATAATACTTCTCTGGCTTATATGTACAAGAAATCATTCAATTCGAATTAATCCCGGACATTAAGTACTCATCAAGATTGTATGTTCTCTTTTCACAAAAAAGTAACAACACTTGTAAAAACATTCAGATTAAAATATCTTATTTCTACTTAAATAATGAAAAAAGAGATTGAATATGGTAACAATTAAATTTTTTTAAATTTTAGTCGGGGGTATGTTAGTGTTAGGATTTTTTCCCCTCTTTTATGTTATTATAGGAAAAATTTCCCGAAAATGTTCTCAGTGTGTTATATAATATGTTTTGAATAAAATATCGCAACGAGTGATAATAAGACAGAATAAATAGAAAGTCGTATTATATTCACGTGACTACATGTAGTTTAAAATTTTATTAAATTCAGACGCTACGTGCCTCTCTCACTTGCACAGCTAATATGTATTGTCTGCATTTTCTTGTGTCTCGCTTTTCTCTATTTTGACTTTAATGTCCCTGAACCATCCTTTCAAACCTCTCCTGTCCAGATAGGAGCTCTATCCTTATCTAGCTACAAGCCACGCATTTTAATGACCAAGATTGCTCACACTTGAATTAGTTTTACGATTATACGCGTCTCATAAAAATTTGGGAACCCCGATTAAATTAAAAAGTTTAACAAAATATTGGCTTGAATATATTAATTATATATATATATGAGTCATTCCTTGTCAAAATCGACCACTTTTGACCCCGACCCCTTTCGATTCGGCTGAAACTTTTTTAAATCTTCTTCTACCCTATCGAAAACATTTTTCAGAATTTTTTCAAATTTCTTTACCTAACCCAAAAAAAAAGTTATGGGTTTTTAAAAAAAATGGCTTTTTTCAAATGGCCGTCACTTGTTCAAAAATTGACTTATCGGGACGTTTTTTGATTCCCGGATTTCCTTAAATTCCAGCACAGTAGACATCCTGTTTATAGATAAGATTCTGTACGTATTTTTGGTTCGAATAATGTGCTTTTGTTGATGTGAGTGCTTATTCTATTGAGATAATGTTTTGAGGAAACACTTCAAACGGGAATATTTTTTCCTACTTTCAGGAAGATACATCAAAAAACTTTTCAATCCAGTCATTATCGCTCCCCAAACACTAAGAGACGAACAGTTTTACCCTAGTTTATCGACAGACTTGGGGAAAGTTGGGTACTTATTGACAACTTTTAGTTCACGTAAAATAAGTAAACAGATTTGTGTTAATTCCAACTTTCCTTCAACGGAGGCTGAAGTTTTATGTATTCGCATACATGACAAAAAAATAGTTTAAGATGGCAAAACTCTTCGTTTCTACTTTTATATTACTTCCTTAGAATTCCTTCAATATTACTTGTGCTTCCAAGATTAAGTGAACAATCTCGTCTCCTTGAAATATCACGTCTAAAGACAACTTAATGAATGTAAATTTAATTAAACGCAAAGGGAGTTGATAGAGTGTTTGAATGAATTGAAGAACTTTGAGAAATTGAAAACTGGCTCGAATTTTTGGTCGTAAATTTGAAGGGTGACTTGAGAATTAAGGGCAATATATTATATTGTCAAGTCATAGACTCCAGTCTAGGAGGATGAAGGTATAAGCAGGGATATGGGTCAAAGTACCGCGCGGCAAGACAAGTGGCAAGAACGGCGTGCTTGCAGGAGAAAAAGCACGAGATGGACGAGCAGATATGTAGACAAATAAGTTTATTATACTACAGGACAAAATCCACTCGAGAAAAACCGCACACTGATGCAACGTAACATGCACTCGCTAATGGCACGTTTTCCAACAGATTACATGTTTAATGCATACAAGATAGCGAAACTAATGAACTCATATATGTAAACCAGATTTAGTCCAACCCTACATCGAAAGAAGTATTTAGATTCGGCAATATCAGACCAACTTTATGAACCCAGAAATAAAATTTCTAATTAAACTTATGCTCGAATTTATTTATAATGCATTTTCCTTTTTGCTTATTTATTTTTGACTTTAAAAAGTATCTTTTTATCAAACCAAGAGAGTATTATTTTCTTTAATAATAATACTAATGACTCCTGTATTAATATTTATTCTTAATATTTAATTTAATATTAATATAGAGAGAAAACTTTGTATGAAATATAGCGCAAGAGCTAATTTTGGATTAATAATAGATGATAACTTCTATTAGCAGGGCTGCCACAGACTAATGTACCTCAAAAAAGTGACAAAAGTGATTAATTTGATCTAAAAAATGACTAAAAGTGATTATTTAACAGATTTTAGAAACTTTCGAGAAATTTTGAAGCATTATAAAGAATTTTAAAGAACTTCATACAATTTTAAAGGATTTTTAAAAAATTGTAAGAATTTTAAGAAATTTTGATTTTTTAAAGTGATTTTAGGGTATTTTAATGTTCCTCATTGAATTTTAAAGGATTTCACAAGATTTTAAAAAGATTTTGTGGAATTTTAAGGGATTTTAAGAATTTTCGAAGGATTTCGTGATATTTTTATGCATTTCAAGACGTTTCTATTAATTGTAGAGATTTTTACGAATTTTAAGTACTTTTAAAGTTTTTCGCGGAATTTTAAAGGATTTTAAGAGATTTTCATATTCTTGAGAAAAAATTCGGAGTATAATACGTTTAAAAACGTTAAAATGACCTTTTCCTTTTAAAAAGTGACTTATAGTGACTGTTTATTAAAAAAAGTGATTTATAGTGACAGTTTCTTAAAAAAGTGACTTGCAAGAAAAAAGTGACTAAAAGTGACTTAAGTGACTGTGTGGCAGTCCTGTCTATTAGAGAAAAGCGTTATACCAAAATTGGCGGAAAGAAAAATGATCCCATTGTATGCAAACAAGTGAATATTGCAGGTGCTAGCAAATAAATTCATGAGCTGGCAAATTGACATTCGTCTTTGTCAACTTTGAAGCATCCAATAGAGAGTTTCTAGTGTAGAAGGCGTATGAATGCTCTTACCTTGTACAAACGGCTGCAGTGATCCATGCCAGCAGACATAAACAGGTGGCTCTTGCTTTTGTACAGACGTACCTAGAAAACATATTTTCAATATTTATTATTGTAGGAATAATTGTGATTGATATCAGAGTTTATCAATTAAAATAATCAAATAAACTGTTTTCAATCTTGTATTTCTACTTTTTATATTTTTTTGATAGGAATTTGACAACTGTAGAATGACAAAAATCAGAGAGTATGGAACACTTAAGATATTTATTTGAGAAGAAAAGCTCACCCAGCTCTTAGTGGCTCACAAATGGCATAATAACGTTCGAAACTGATGGCCAATATCGTCAAGACTGAGGCGTGAGCAACTGTTAATTCCACAAATGGTACAGCTTTACCTAAAACAAACAGAAAAGAGAATCATTTAGTGTATCCATTAATAATAATTGAACATTATTTACAAAATAACAATGTCCTAAGGAAACCACAGTAGTTTAAGAATTCTGTAAGTTTATGAACCTTCTTTATTGATCTTAAAATTTTATAACCCTATAAATAAATAGAATTCATGTTGAGAGCACTTTCTACATAGATAATATGCTTTATAGCATTTTCTGTGTGGGTAATAAAGATGTTTGTTACTCGATACTTTTATTTCACTAAAAATTTGCCCTTCTTCAATATAATACCATCTGATTCTATGAAATGCCGCAGAGAACTTTTATACGAGAAAATCTTAATCTTATTTCATGCAATTGGAAAAATACATAGAAAGAAAATTGGTCATTCTTCATAGAAGAAAAAGTCGACTTATTTTTTGTCTAGACAGGGTATCTACTAAATCTCTAAGAATTCTAAGAAGTTTTGAGATTTTCAAGAGATTTCCTTAAATTCCTGCAGAGTACACACCCAACTAGACAATTTTTATTTTCGAATTCCTTTTTCCTTTTTTCTCGTATTATACAAAAATAGAAAATAAAGCTAGGAAAAATCACATTCAATGTCAGCCACTGTTATCATTTACATGCATCCTTATCCTCCACCGGATTGTCGTGATGTTTAATTTTTCGCGCACAGTAAGCTTGCTCGTCGAAGTTTTAACTTCCATATTTCAAACATGTTTCTAGCAGCAGTTTTCCAACTATCTAGATGAATTCCTCGAAGCTGATATATTCCAAAGTTTTAAGTCCTTAAGCGGATGTACAATTGTACACTGTTCCTTTTTGGTATTTTTCAACATCTAAATACTAAGCTTTCACATAAAAGTATAGCAATATATGACCAAAGGTATTTTTCCATGCAGGTTTTTTCTATTAAGTCTCTCGATCGCCTTATGCAAATGTTTTTTCCGATTGGATCTGTCACCAAGGATTCAAATTAATAGTCTAACTCTAGTTTATACTCGTGTCTACAGCTTACCTAGTCGCATTGTCAATTAAAAATAATTAAAGAATACTCTTAAAAACAAACCCTTTAAACTTCACTCCCCACTTATTAAAACTGATCTACCCTTAGATTCTATGACTTAAAAATTTAATTATTAATCTTTCCTTAATCTTCATTACTGATTGAATAACGATTATTAATGAAATTAACTGTGTGGGATTAAAACTCGAACAAGCGAATTTTGAATTGTAGGTAAATAATAAAGATGAGGAGATGTGTATAAATGCAATAATAGCTACATTGGAAAATAATTGAGCGCATTCCAGCTGAAACTCGTGTCTTTTTTTGGCGCCGTTTATTCTCTTTTCAGTTGATATAAATCATTATTACAAATTTTGCGATGCGAGCATTCCTATGCATACATGCAGTCATAAATACATTCCATAATGGCCCTTTGTATTTACTGCTATTGTTGTGAATAGGAATGAAAGAGAAGAGTCCCAGCTGTAGTTATCAGAAAAAGATGGGAGAAGCTGATTTATGAGAATAGTCCCCGAGGTCCTTATGGCCTATAAACCTGATGGCAAGAAGAGCTTCAGAAACGCGAGCAGTTTCAGATTCTGACGCATTAACTTCACTAGCTTGTTAACACTTTTTACATAGAAAAAAATCAAGTGCAATATATGTTGCGTGTAGTTTTCTAGAAGTGTGATGCAACTTCAGATTGTTTAATTTCTCACATGTTGTCATGGTTACACTATACCATTTTCAGTGTTAAAATAATAGTCCTACACGGAGAGACCCAAACACCAATGATTCCTGCGACAAACACCAATGATTGGTATTTGCTGAAAAAAAATCACGAAACACCACTGAACGCTGTTTACGCACGAATCATTAGTGTTTCGCACCACTGGCAATTGCGCGAAACACTAATGAATGGTGCGTACGGAGCGTTCAGTGGTGTTTCGTAATTTTGTTTCAGCAAACACCAATCATTGGTGTTTGGGTCTCTCCGTGTGAATCGAAGCTGAAAGTGAATTATCAACGAAGTTAACCGCACGTTTGTTTGCCACCTGGGGCGACGGATTTTCTTATCTCACATTCAAGTAAGTCCAACGATAAATGACATTATGATTATAAATACAAATAAATGTTACAATTTATTACATTAATCAATAAATTGATTATTATCTACGATTATTTTCTACGGTATTAAAATCCATTTCATAACCATTTAAATCCATTCCTATCCTTGTTAATCCAATAGTAAGTGCAAAATACACATGTAAACAGTATGAATATCAATGCTTGTTTTTAACTTAGAATTTCCTGTTTGTCCTTTTTCTCTAAAAACATTGAAAAATCCAATTTTTCCAGAAGCTTTAGAATGAATACTTTTCTTACAAAACAAGAGAATTCAGGTTTTGATAAGATAAAAAGTATACGAGTGCAAGTCACGAATCGATGTCAACATGCTTTCTAAATATCTTCTCTGAGTTCTTCTGCTGCATCTCGAATTCAACGAAAGGACAAATCAAGTTTGTGATCGACATCCAAACCCGGCATTGGTAGAAAGAGAAAAACACATTGGACTCATCCATCGGATTCGTCCCGATTCTGAATCGCCTGATGTGCATTGCTTCGGGTGTGTTGCAAACTCTGGTTTACTTACGCTCTAGCTGCAACTCTGCAAGTATCCAACTATCCACGCATCAAGCGGCTGTAACGGCTGGCTTAGTTCATCCTACAAAAAGCTAACCTGCCCTGATTCCCCATCAAGAATAGGGGATCTCGAACTTGATCAGGAAGTCGTGCCTCCTTAGAAGAGAAGTTGCAACCATTATGCTTGCGTTCCACGTAAATTGAAAAGTGCTCTACGCTTGGGTATTTCTATATAATCTTCATTGCAAAAAAGTCTTCCAAATCAGAAATAATATTGCAAGACCATCAAAAACTTATGATAGGTTCTCTGGCAATATTGATATCACTGATATAGAATACTAGTATGTGCACAAACACATATTATCCAAAAGCAATATCAGTGAGTCGCGAAATGGCACTGATCGATATTTATTTACCATTACCACCTGGAACGTGGGCATGAAATGAAGGCACGCAGTACGTGAGTATTAGTACACATATTTACGAAAGAGCTCCTTCATTTTACGACCGACAAGTTTGCATCACCAGGCAGCATTGTTGCACACGTTCTTCGTATTTGAAATCGTTATTCTTCGATTGAATGACCAACCGAGAACGTGAGCTTTAAATAATATTCTATATTACCCAGAGTTGCCCGGGATTTTAAAAGATTTCAAGTTTCATTTGATTTTAGATAATTACTAGGGATCCTACGGGATTTTAAAGTTTTATTCAAGGATTGCAAATTGCTAGTTAAACTTCTGACAAGTCGTCCACGTTTCTCACTTCCTTAAAGCGTAATATCCACTTCTGAAGAAATGCTCAAGACTTTCTAAGCACTTTAGCTGTCTACGCATGAGAATTTTGGTTCTTTCTCATGATTTACAAGAAATACAGCTTTAAAACGTTTTAGATACTTTGAAATCATGATGAAAAAATTTCACTCGCACGAAAGCAACGGAAAATTACAAAATATTTCTCTAAATTTCATTCCCGATAACACCTTTTGTCGTTATGAAAGTGTTATTATGAGGGATGCGATGCGATTAAAATTCTTGTCGTTGTAAGGTGCAAACTGCAGATCACGTCTGGTGGTTTCTTGCACCTGCACCTACAGAAGCATCTCTAGTAGCTGCAGACGGGGTTTGACTTCCGCTAATCCTAAGTCGAGATCCTCCCTGCACTGGGAGCTAAAAATATGCGATTTCTCGCATTCAAGGCGGCATTCGCGAGATGCAGGGCCGACGACGAGCATGAGCAGAAGCTTGGGGTCAAAGACTCAGCACGCTCGCCAATTCTCTTGACTATGCATACGTAGACCCCGACACGAACAATCGTGCTATTCTCTTGCCTCCGTGCGTCGAATGCCAATATCATGCATACGTCGACTATTGACTGGTCATCGACTTTTTAAAGAGTGGATGCTTATACATTAACATTCAACAATTCTTGCCAAGCTTTAATCGTTTATTAACTCCTAGCTCCATATAGGTAAATCATTATGAAACACTGATAAAAACGGATGTTTAAGTTTAACATCTTCCATGTTTAACATAAGGACAGCTATCAAGATGATCAGTTTTAACATATAGATATTAATGTGGAACATCTGTGTCTCCAAGATCAAATGGAACTCACTTTAAACAAGGGATTTTATCGTTAGGACAGTCAAATGTGTCACGAAAGGAAATAAGATTTGGTTTCCTCTGGACATGGAATATGTATTGTTCTTGCAATAATTGGCCCCTGGTGAGTTATGATTCGTGGACGTCGTAAAGCGAGCACTTGTGCCTTTACGATTGCCTGACCGTTCTTCGACGGCTTACGTCTCTTTTGAAATGTTGAGATACAGACCACCTTCCCAGTGACATCGCTTTGAGCTTTTATTGTGAAAATAAAAAATATATCTTTAATTTATGGCGCCCTTTCTTCTTCTCGAGGGAAAAGTCGTAACAAACACATAAAACCCTCCAGTGTCTTCTTTATATATCTTAAATACCTTGCAATAAAAATATAAAAAATACTTTTAAGACAGAAAGCTTCTTTCATCACATTTGCAACAAATGTATATGTCAAATAATAATAATACCGCCAAATTATTCTCTTTCTCATACATTTATAAAATAACCAAATTCTAATGATATATTGGCCTAGTGTTGCAACATCGAATAAAAAATATCGATGTTTGAATCGATGGATCGAAAGTAAAACATCGATGCAAAAACATCGATCATCGCAAGGAAAAAATCGATAGTTCCGATGGTTCCGCATCGATGTTGCAACACTATATTGGCCTTACTTTACTCGTCAAGTATACTATGTATTATCATTTCAGTGATTTCAGATTTCCTCGCTATTTTTGTAATTAAGCTTTCAAGTGTAAACTGCGAATTGGCCTTCAAGAATCTGTTGCCAAATAAGGACGAGACTTTATTTGGAGGAAAATCTTGGCTAGAGGCAATGTGCCACTCGGGTTGGATTGGCTGAGTTGGATGTGGCACTCCCTGTCTGACTGCCTACGCCAGTTATCCTGTGGCCTGTCACACGATATTATGTGCACATGGCGGTGTATCACAGACTACCTGACAGATCGAGTCCGAGTTTGTGCGGTTCGCCTAGGTGTGGCGCGAGTGCATACACAGTACACACCCTACAAGCACGTACTTAACAAGCTGGACTCCGTAAATGACTAAGGTCAGAGACCTCTTCCCGCACTCATCTCGAGTCTGCAGACCGACGAGGTCATTCCATGTCGACCTCATTTTATGCAACACATCGATCGCCAACTCAGCCTGAGACGGGATCGATTAATTTTCTTACGAGAGCGCCACTCTCTGAACGTGAAGGTGTAGAAAGCATGGGATTGGCATCCCTCGCAGAAAAAAATTACATCAGAGGTGTTTCTCTCTTATTTTTATTTGTCGTGATTCAATTAATGCTTGTGCAATCGCCAAACAACCAGCGATTCATCTGCGGAGAGAATTTATCTGTCAAGTTTTACCGAAAAGTCGTGTAAGTGGCAGCATTTAGATTATTTTTCACTTACAGTCATGTAAAATGTAAGAAAAATAAAAAAAATCTTATATACTTGATCAGGGTTTCTAATAAATTTTGTCCACGAAATTCCCGAACAATTTCAAGAGATTTAACAAAAGTTGCAAGTGTCAAATAAAAATATTTAGATTGATTATTCGGAAAAGTTTTTTCAAACCGGAAATCCATTTCCCGAATTAAAAATAAAATCAAGGACAATTCCCGGATTTCCTTAAATTCCCGTACAGTAGACACCCTGCTTTTCGGTAAAATTGTATAAACATATTTTCTCCGTTATTTTTCTTGTGCGTAATTAATAATAATAAATTATCAATTCTGAATTTTTGTCTATTTAGATTGAAGCTCCTACATTCAGCTATCTTATCACATTTGGTATAATTGAAAATTGAACTCGGAAAGGTTATTACTAATTTTGAACTACATGGAGAGCTATAAGATCATCAAAGAAGCAATCTTTCGCAAGTTACGTCAGTGCGCGGTTGTAATGAAATTTATTGCTGAGCGGCATCTCGGCTTTTATAAAAATGAAACACGATATACTCTTTTCGAATGCACGACATATGGTAATTACATAAATATCAGGGCAAGTAATTCGACTGAGAATCGAGAGGGACGCGTGTAATCTTTACGTCCCATTTCGACCTCCTCATAAATTAGGGCACGATCAAGAAGATCGTTTCGCAACACCCACGTCGAAAAATTGAGAATCCACTACATACATGTGTATCCCAGAGATACTGAATTAAATATTTAGACATGAGAGTGACGGTAAACAATCTAGAAAATTTTCCTTGAAAGTTTTCTCAAACTCCAAAAAAAGGCCGCTTTTAGCTAAAAGCATTTGCAATAATTGCAAACAATGCCTACATATATAAATCAAAACTTTCAAAGACGTTTCTTCATTTTATGAACTTGGCTATAAACTTAGCTCTCAATTGTAAAGTATGGTAAGAAAATATTAGAATATTACAAGAATTGGTCAGTAGATAGCAATTTGGCAATAAGTCACGAAGTGCGCCTATGTATTTTGCTTCTATATAGGCCTCCGTGTATATAACGGTCGAACTATAAACGGCTGATATTTATAGCCAAACGGGTTAATGCCTCGGCCGCTCTCGGCTGTGCAACACGTGTCGGAAGTGCAAATAGCTCTGTTAAGAAATCATCAGAATTAAGAAGAATCGCTACAAGATGCTTTGGAATAGATAATTATGATACAGAATCAAGTCGCGATGAATCCAAAGAAATTAAAAATGTCTGGTTCATCTTCATCTGGCATTCTTTCTCTTCTATATCAAGCTTGGATTTATTCTCAAGCAGCAACTTAAAAAAAATGTTGAACCTCTGCCAAAAATTATCAAATCGTTTTAAAAGAACGGAACGGATATATAAACGTGATACTAAAAATAATAAAAAATCTCCAGTTGGGTAGAATTTCGTATCTTGAGTTATCAGGCAAAAGGAGAATCGCTGTGTATTTTCGAGCACGTGTCGATCCAACTTGGCTCACTTTCCAGGAAGTGTAATTATTCTTATACAGTGTATGAGAGAGAAGAATGTGCACAAATCACGCGATCTTGTGATTGTGACTTATACTGGTGAAGAGAGCACTTCATTTCTACTGAGAATGCAAGTGTGACGAGCATCAAAATTAAGCCAAATTGCTTTAAATGAAAGAATAATGTCTGGAAATATTTGTAAACCGCGAGGGATAGAAATGTCAGATTGCAGTATTTGGTATACCTAATAATAATATCAATTTATTATTCATAAGTTAAGATAATCGCAGAGAAGATTATTAATTGAGTATTGAGAATTAATAATAATAAAGTACAGATGTTTTCTATAATTTTTTAAAAGCCTTTCTTAAAATCGAAGGGAATCGAAGGAAATTCAATATATGTATTGCAAATTATTTCAACAAAATTTTATGGGATTTCAATCATTTATATGATTTAATATTTTTTAAGGGATTCGATCGATTTTTAAAACATTTCAAAAGAGTTGAGGGGATATCCAAAAATTCAATGGGATTCCTAAAAATGTTGAGATTTAATATAGGAGTTCAGATAAATTTAAGGTTTTTTTGGGATTACAAAAGTAGTTTTATGAGGTTTTAAGAGATTTTAAAGAATGTTAAGGGATTACTAAAAATTCAAGAACTTTCATAGGATTTTGAGATATTTTTTTAATTTCGTGCAGTTCCAACAATTTTCAAAGTATTTAAAAAGAAATTTAGACTTACAAAAATGTACAGGGATTTAATACGCAGGGTGGCCACAAGATTCAATTTGTCAATTTCCCTGACATTTCCCTGACTTTTTCCTGACTTCCACGAAAAGCTTCAGAACCTTTTAAAATTCCTTAAAATCTCTTAAAATTTTATGTAATCCTTAAAAATTCCACAAAATCTTTTAAAAATCTCTTGAAATATTCTTAAATTCCACGAGGAACTTTCAAATCCCTTAAAATGCGTCAAAATCTCTTAAAATTATTGGAAACCTAATCAAGTCCTTTAAAATTCGCTGAAATCTTTTGAAATTCCTAGAAACATCTTTAAATTCCTTAAAATTCCACTACAATATTTAAAA